>CAAKHD010003426.1:0-12859 GCA_901007705.1 Fistularia tabacaria | reverse complement strand
TTGTTGGTCTCACTTGAACATTCACACATTTAGTTGTATTTAGTGTTAGAAACTATGATGTGCTTCTCACAGAAATAGATTTGAAACTGTGTGGCTCTGGAGGTTCTCTCAGCCGTCCAGGCTCCCGCCCCCTGCTGTGGAATATTAATCCCAGCACCGTGGGCTGGATCAGCTTCAATAGAGTTCTCGTTCCTTTTTATATGTGCAATATCACTCTTCACTTTTCAATGTTGGAGCCATCTGCCGCCGGGATTGCCTTGGAGATTAATCAAATTTTATCTCGTCATTTCAGGCCTGCAGATCCTCCACCACCCGTGAAAGACGCCTTTTCTGGACTCACCAGAATCCACCTTTATCTTGGACAGGTACCAGTTGAGGATTTCGGTGCGTCCCTTCACATCTGGCCGAGGGACCGTGACCTGCATGTCGAACCTCCCTGGTCGAACCAGAGCGCTGGAGAGGGAAGAAGTTAGGAGGTGAGCTTTCCCTGGGAGGAACGGTGACACACTTTCATCAACAACCCTGATTTGATAACAAGAGACGGTTTAGGAGGCAGATGATCCTGGTTTGGTTGAACAGTCACTCCGAGGAGCGATATTCAGATACATCTGACTGTTACAGCTAAAGTATGACATTAAAACAGGACAGTGGTCATCATATCTGTAGATACGGAGATGATCGGCGGACAATCCAGTTCTTCTAGTTTTCATACAAAGCTGCAGCATTGGCATTATAAATTCATTGGAAAATAAGACGTACTTGTCCAGCGCCTCAGCAAAGTTTGTAGCTCCGATGACGATGACGCCCTCGTTGGGTTTGAACCTGGAAAAAGACCAGATGAGTGCCTGCCGGCTCACGGGGTGAAACAAGGTGCTTTGTAAGCGGCGACTCCAGACACAGACCCGTCCATTTCAGCCAGCAGCTGGTTGATGGTTTGTCTGGAGTAGGGATGCATCGGAGACTCGATCCTCTTCCCGCCGACGCTGTCCAGTTCGTCGATGAAGATGACGCAAGGGGCGTTAGCTTTGGCCTCCTCTGCGGGCCGTACAAAACAGACGGTCAGACTTTACTTATCGTGCGGCGAATCCCTCGTTCTCCGGCGTCCGGCAAACTCACTGAAGAGATTCCTGATGCGGCTCGCGCCCACGCCCACGAACATCTCGTCAAACTCCGATCCGGAGGCGTAGTAGAAAGGCACGTCGGCCTCTCCGGCCACGGCTCGGGCCAGCAGGGTCTTCCCCGTGCCCGGAGGGCCGACCAGGAGGATGCCTGGCGGGAGGACGCCATCACGCCATCGGCGTAAACAGGAAGCTCGGAGATTTCCAAAACAAAGAAAAAACAAGAGCACCAACCTTTGGGCAGCTTTCCGCCGAGCACCGTAAACTTCTGCGGGTTCTTCAGAAATTCAACCACGTCTTGTAATTCACTCTTGGCTTCCTCCACTCCTTTGACGTGGTCGAACGTCACGTTCTTCATCTGGATGGGGTCGACGGCCGAGTCAAGGCCCGACGTGGTGCGGAAACGGACTGCGGAACGCCAACAAAGCACAACGACAACTCGTCACTATGAATGAACGCAACATAAAGCCACGCCACGGCTTACAAGATTTACTGCATACTTTATACCGTGAGCAAACATCTCCACTAGTTACACATCAGGCACGCTTATTAGATGAATTCTAGTTAACGGGAGACTACGGGTTCATTATGGAGGAGTCAATGGTAGGAAAGAGAGAAAACTGAAACAAACCGGCGTCAGAAAAGGAGCCTTTACCCGAGAGAAATGGGGTTCTGGACAAACCATAGATACCAACAAGTAGGAGGATCAGCAAGATCAGCCTGGTTCTCCTCAATGAATCTGTGAATGCGGAGCGATGGAGAAGGAGAGTCAACGACGAGGTGTAAACTTTCACGAGGTGCCTCGATGAGAGCGGAGGACGCCAGTCACACATACCTTGTGTTTTCTGGGTGAAAGCCTGAGACCTCATGAAGCCCTCAGAGAAGCCCGTCTTAAAAGCCTCCTGCTGGTTCTCTGAAAGGTTCCTGTGTTTGATGATTTGGTCCAACGACTGCATCTCTGGGCCTTTTTCTCTCATTAGCAGTCCCTGCGGGGACGGGGACGGGGACGGGGACAGGAGCACCGCCTCAGAAACCAGACTCTTTAGAAATCACCTCTGAATGAGACAGACTGTTCCTGCTCCACTGCTGACCTTCATAAATGCTGGTGTGTAGGATTCAGGTTCAACTGGTCCATCATAACTGGACTCCGTCCTTCTGGTCTTGGATTTTAGTGTCTTGAAACCTCGACTCTGGATGCAAACTAAAGGCACAAGCGCGGAAAAACTGTTTGTGTAAGAATACAAACTGCTCATTTTTAGCAAAACTGTCACAGACAGAAATTACGGGTGGGAAAATATAATGAGTTAGCTTCTTACCGGGCAACAATGGAAGCGCAGAGCTAACCTCTTTTAGAGGGCTGTGGTATTCTCTACGGAAGATTGGCGAGCCAAAAACGCCCAACCGTCTTTGTGAAAAGCCTGTAAGGAAAAAAAAAAAAAGACACATCTTACAATCCTGGCGACGGAAGGAGGGAAATTTCACAATAATTCAAAGTAACAAATGTTAAAAGTCTCAGAAACCAGTTTTAATAAATGTAGCGATGTCAGGGTCACCTTTCAGATATTCCTCACCATGCTTGTTGTGAAAGAAGCTGTCCGCAGACACGTGACTTGTCCTCCACACTGGAGGAACAGCGGGCGGTTCTTGTGGTCCGACCGCGGGCAGCAACCTGCTCACCAGCTCATCCAGTTGACTCACCCGGATTTCTGACAGACCCAAGTCCCGAAGACTCACGCTGGGCTGAAAACACGTATGAGCAGCCAGTTACTCCAACATTATGCCAAACGTGCCATCGATAATGGAAGATGGATGCACACGTGGTTGTCCTCTGACATGGGTTGATGGCCAAATTGTTACCGTATTTTCCGGACTATTAGCCGCTCCTTTATTCCCACGCTATGAACACTGTGGCTTAAACAACGATGCGGCTAATTTATGGATTTTTTTGAGCTTCTTGAGGTAAAAAAAGCAGACGACCCCAACTTTTAAAGAAAGGCAGACGGACGAGGTTTTTCCACCGCTCTTCAATCCCAACAGTGAAGATAACGGCGTTACCAGTTTTAGTGCGAAGAGGAAGAAAGAGATCAGCTGGAGGACAAAGCGGGGATGGAAAGTGGATGGATGGATGGACTTTTCCTTGTGATATTCATTATTAATCTTTTTTAATTAGCCGTGTTCCAGCCACTGTTCAGTAAAAAAGCATTTCCAGTCGGTGTTTGTGGATGTGACCAGTATGGATTTGATTAAAAGTTCAAAAAAAGTTTGTGTGTAACATCTTTCTGTGTGAATCTCTCATGTTACAACGTGGACACCTGTGGCTTATAGACAAGTGTGGCTTAGTTATTTGTTCATTTTTAGCCGGTGCGGCTAAATACGGCACTCTTGGCCCAGAATTGGTGGGTCTGCATCAGCGATTTGCTCTGACAACATTGACATTGACAACATTACACCGAGTGCTGTTTATTCATTTGCTGTCAGTAGAAATGTCCAGGATTTGACAAAGTCGCTGTCCCTCTCCTCTGTCCCGGACGGAGAACCCGGGCGGCGTCCATGCCGTCCAACCTCACCTCTTTCAAAAAGGTCCGTTGCTCCGGGCTGAAGTCTTTGTGGAGGGTCTGGACTGAAGCTGTGGCCGTGTTCTTCAGGGAGTGCAGGGCGTTCAGCAGCTGGCTCAGGGGCACAATCATCTGCGAGGGGGAACAATTGTCAATTTGACAGGGTGTAGATTTGCATTCTCACGCGTTTACCGCCATCAACTTCCAGGCCCAGATGACAACAGCTATTTGCAGCCTGTGAAGGCACACAGGCCGGGCCTCCCTGGGAGGCCAGCTGCAGTTATGTCAGTGTTCCTCCTCGGCCCAATGTCGCTATGTGATGTAGAATCGGTCCACACATACGTCACATATGACTTATGTAACCGAAACTGGGGATTAACTAACAGCCATTCCATTACTTTTACACAAAATTCACCTGTGAAAAAAAATTATCTGATGTAATCACACGGTACCGAACCGACCGCTTCATTGTAATAGCTTAAGGTAACGCGGTGAATGTCAGGGCTAGCATTAGCCGGACGCGGCTGTCTTTCATGACACGGGTAATTCTGACAAGATAACAGATGAAAAGATGATCATTCCTGCCGTTAGCTGTAATCACAGTAACCCCAACGATGGCTGTGTGTGTGTGTGTGTGTGGGGGGGGAGGGGGGGGTCGTTGAAAGGGTGAGAAGAACTAATCCTCGCTAAGGTTAGCTTGATTAACGCGATCCGGTCAGCTTACCTGTTGTGGTTGAAACGATGTCGATAGTGAAAACATGGTTGAAAAAGGAAATAAAAATACACTTTGGGGAGTAGATGGATGAGGACTGATCCTCTGCTTCACATAAATGACAGTGTAGCTCCGGAGCGGCGTCCTTTTGTTTACCCTCTTACACAACTTTGAACAGCTTAGCTAACAGCTCTCAATGGATCCTGCGGCATCTAAGGTCAAATGAACTACAAAATGACGTCACAGCGAATACTACCGGGTACGGCCCTTCAGGAGAAAATAAATATTGTGCAAATACCTTATTTTCTTTCTTCATTTTGGTCAAAAGCGGTTAAACGCATGAAAGCAGGCAACAGTTATTTTTTATGTATCAAACAGTCTATTTTCAATTAAATATACTATTCCTTGTGTGACGTTTATGTAGATTGTATATTTTGCATGCTGTTGTAGTCAACATACACGAGGCCACTTTGTGCGGGTTTCTTCCAATTTTTATGAATCATAAAATATATCGAGTTTTAAAGTAGCATGTATTTTTTTGTTTTGGTGTTCTTTTAGGAATATATAAAAACACGTCATGTACAATTAGTTATAGCTTTTGAGCTGATATGCCTGATTAAAAAAAAAATCACATAATTGTAATAATAGCTTCATTTTCGTACATTCCAAAGAACATAAAAATGTTTTAAAAGTAACATCAAGTACAGCCTCTGTATCGCGGTTCGAATAGCCTCGGTATTCTTTGTGGAACGGCAATATGTTAGACAGCTAAAAAATTGTCATCGGACCCCGGGAAAAGCCAGTGCAATTCAAAATTTCAAAACAAACTGCAGACAGTTTGTTTCACAATGCTTGTGTTTACATTAAGCTAGCTGGCGGTTAGCTTTCATTCCGGAGCGGTTTATAACATGGACGCTGAGGAAAAGCACAAATCTTGTAAAATCAACAAATCCTCGGACGCTCCTAAAGCGCCTTCCATTGAGGATTTCGTGGTTTTGAAGCCCATCAGCCGCGGTGCTTTCGGTAAAGTTTACCTCGCACGGAAGAAATGCAACGCCAGATTGTATGCTATCAAGGTGAGTCCCGACGAAGCTTCGCAACCGAGGACCTTGCAAATTTTAACGTTTTTCGTATTGTTCTGTCCAGGTCATGAACAAGGCGGACATGGGTGATAAAAACCTATCGGGGCAAATGAAAGCAGAGAGAGACGCGTTGGCTTTGAGCAAAAGTCCGTTCGTGGTCCACCTGTTCTACTCCCTCCAGTCCGCCACCAAGATCTACCTGGTAACACTGCAGGACAGAGGCCAGCCCCTGCACATCTGCAGCAGCTTCCTCACCCTCACTGTGCTCTGTCGCTTCCAGGTGATGGAGTACCTCATCGGAGGAGATGTGAAGTCTCTACTTCACATTTATGGATACCTCGACCAGGACATGTCCGTCAAATACATCTCCGAGGTGGCCCTGGCTTTGGACTACCTGCACCGTCATGGGATCATACATAGGTACTTTTCTTCAAACTGCATTAAATGTGACCCAGGTGTCACCACTTCAAACAAAAAAAGTCCATAATATAGTGTTTTATATATTTTTTGGTATGTCTTCTTCTTAAGTATGTTTACTGATGAAAACTGATCAATTTACTGGACGCCTTCCTGACCTGTAGTTTTAAATTCTTCTTTTCCCTTGGGTTGCTCCCTTCATGGGTCTCCACCTTCCTCCATCTAACCCTCTCCTCTCACACCAACCATCTTCCTGTCCTCTTTCCCTCTATCCATAAACCTTCACTCTGGTCTTCCTTAAGTCCTCCTCCAACCTCAGCATCCTTCTACCCAGATCTTCACCATCCCTCCTCTGTCCACCTCAGTCCAGCCTCTCATGCTTTGAATTAAATACTTTTGATGCAAACTTCCTGTAGAAAATGACTTTAATTTGTAATACAGCTATTTCCACCAAATGGCCCTCTGGATCATTCATTTGAAAGTCAGTATATTTCAATCATAACCATGTCATATCACAGAAACTACCACGTTCATGATACTTTGCTACTTTGTTTCAAGATAATTCCTACATAGGTGATTTTTTTTCTGTTCAAGACGGTGCGTGAACTTTTATGATTTACCGGACTTTTCTTTTTTTAAGGGACCTGAAGCCAGACAACATGCTCATATCCAACGAAGGACACATCAAACTCACAGACTTCGGCCTGTCCAAGGTCAAGCTTGACCGAGGTAACGCGTTAGCCTTGGGATGAGGACACAAGCACCTCCGGTGGGTTTTAGCATTTTTCCTTATCCCTGTGGTCTCCATCAGAACTGAGTCTCATGGATATCCTCACCACCCCATCACTGGCTAAACCTCAGAAGGATTACTTCCGCACCCCGGGTCAAGTCCTGTCCTTAATCAGCTCCATCGGATTTGTGAGTTACTTTTTAAAAGAAGGTGTGTTATTTTGATTCTGATTAAGAGCTGTCGGGTAAACCCCTGTCCTCCTGGGTTTGCAGAACACACCCGTAGGAGAGGGCAGACGCCACTGCAGCGCCTCCACTGTGTCCTGCGGCAGAATCAAACCCAGGAACAACTCTCTGGGCTCTCCTGTGGTGGTGAAGAAAGATCAGCTGTGCTCCCCGGCCCAGTGCCCCTGGAAGATGGGTGAGTGTTCTCTTACCTTATTTTTCTAGATTTGAATAAAGACTTTCTTAACCTTGCCTGTTTTTTCTCTGTAGGCCCAAACAACAGATACTTCAGTCCACATGACCTGGCTAAAAACCTGACTCCCACGCTGCTGAAGATCAGGAGGAGGTTCGAGACCATGAGCGGGGGCAGCACCACCGACACCGAGGTTGGCATCAGTCCTCTCTGGGAGTGTGAGGAGGTCAGTCATTAAACATGAAATCAAATTCACATTTCAGCACACGTTTGAGTTTTACCTCAGATTGAACTTAGACATCAGTGTCATCGTAGCTCTCAGGAAACATTCACGGAGTCGTGGTTTGAGCTTGGTGTCAGAGCGCTGAGCCGCGTGCTCCGCAGAAAGAAATGTTCCCTACCTGATCGGAAAGTGCGGCGGCGATTCACGCGTCATGAAGCCGAGCGATAACGCAAAGACACAATCGAACGTCCCGACACGGTGTTTCCTTTTGCTCTGCTGAGTCGCTGATCCGAAAAGCTTTGGAGCAGGATAGTTGTGAATGGAAAAATAGAAAACCCGAGTTGTGTTCCATCAAGTGTCAAAGTAGACGTTTCTGTAAAACACAGGTTCGGGTTGTCCCTCGCTGTCACAACCATTTCCTGTGTTCTCTCCTCCGTAGAAGGAAAATGAACATGCTCATGAACCACATGGGCGAAAACCCTCTGAGTCCAGAGACCCCGAGCAGGACCGTGCATCCGCAAATCCAAACCTGCTCGGACTCAGTCTGTCCAGAAAGTCCGAGAGGAGGCCTCGCACTCAGTCCACCTCGGCCCCGGACCAGCTGTGCCTGCCGCCGAGGGACGAGGAGGAGGCGGCGCCGCCCGCGGCCGGGAAAAGAACCTATTCCAATGTGGAGGGAAGTCCTGAGCATTTGGAGAGCCAAGCTAAGAAGAACGCCTCGCACTACAAACGATGCTTCGCGGCTCCAGAGGACGTGTCCAGGCCTCACACCAGCCTCACGGGGACGTTCTCCTCCATCCGATTAGGGGACCTCGGGGGACTAGATCAGGGTCGGGCCCCGGTGCACTCGGGTCCCACCGCTGTTGCGAAAAGCCTCCTCTGTGAACTGGAGGAGCCGGCGGAGGAGGTGTTCGACGGCGGGGCCAAATATTCGTCCCCTCCGAGCCTCGGGTCGCAGGGAGCAGGGAGCAGCGGCGTCTGCAGGAGTTTGAGCTTGGAGTCCGATGGCTCGGCGCAGGAAACGTCTCCGAGGAGGGTCTCCGCCTCCCCCGAGGAGCCGGGGTCCTCCTTTCTGGATCCGCCGCGCTCCCCGTCGCTGCTCAAGCCGAAGAACGTCGTGGTCTTCCGCAGCTACTGCAGCTCCATCGACCGCTCCAGCATGTCGGGGGTGTCCCAGCTCAGCGTGGGCTCGGTTGAGGCCATGGACGTGTCCGCCTCGGCCTCCTGCCAGTCCGCCGCCGCGACGCCGGTGCAGAAAAGAACCGGCAAGTCCAGCTCTACGTTCCAGGTACGCGTCCCTCCACCTCTCACATCTCCGCCATCATATGCAAGAACTGAGTCCCGTTTCCCCCTCCTCCATCAGACCCCTCAGCCCATGTCCATCTCGCACACCCCCTTCAGGACCCCCAAGACTATTCGGCGGGGGGGGCTGCCCCCCGAATGCGCCCCCATCCTGGGAACCCCGGACTATTTGGCTCCGGAGCTCCTGCTCGGGAAGCCGCACGGTAAGCGGACGCCCGCTCAGCGTCGCCCCGGAAACGATGGCCCGTGCTCGCGGGGGGGGGCTTTTGTGACCGAGACTTTTCTTTTGAGTTTCAGGAGGTTCTCGTTGTGGTAAGTTTTCTGGTGCCATGCTTGCAAAACAAACAACAACAAAAAAAAAGCTTGCATGTTCCCCACCCGGCCTGCTAATCCGTTCAGGGAAATCAGCTGACTGGCCCTCCACCCCCCCGCTGTGTGTGTGTTTACCCTCCTTAAATCTTGGTGGCTAAGCCGTGGGTGTGATCGTCAGAGGGGGGGCGGCAGTGTGTGTGCGCTTGTGTGCGCTTGTGTGTGTGTGCGCGCGTGTGTGTGTGCGTGTACGTGTGTGTGCGTGTTTGTGTGTGTGTGTGTGTGTGTGGGGACAACGCTGCTGTTAACAAGTTGGTTTCTGGGATGGGAGGAAAAGGGTCCCCAGGGTGTCGCCATGGCGACCTTATGGGAGAAGAGCTGTCTTGGGGCCTCTTATCCCCAGGAAACATGTGATTTACACTCAAAAATAATGATCTCTGCACTAGAATTTCTCACACGGCAGTCATTAACGCTCCCTAGATGCTAATCGCTGCTCACTCGGGTCCGTGTGCGGCGGACGAGGCCCCACTTACTGGAAACGGTGGTGTCGGCGGCCGTCTCGGCGTCTAACTGTCCTCTGCCCCCCTCGTCCAGACTGCATGGTGGACTGGTGGGCGCTGGGCGTGTGTCTCTTCGAGTTCCTCACGGGCGTCCCGCCTTTCAACGACGAGACGCCCCAGCTGGTCTTCCAGAACATTCTCAACCGAGGTGGGCGCCGCTCTCTCTCCGCCTCCGCCTGAAACCAAGCGCCAGCTCGCTTTTGTCGGCTTACAAAACGGAACTGACTTTTTCTGTTTCCTCGCCGCCGACATGGCAGACATCCCGTGGCCTGAGGGAGAAGAGGAACTGTCGGAGAATTCCAGGAGCACCATTGAGATCCTCCTGACGATGGACAAGACCAAACGGGCTGGATTCAAGGGTGAGGAGCCATTTCCGTGGTCTTCAGATTTGTTCTCATTCATAATGCATGACATGGAAGTAGTTCTTTCAGAGGGATGGTAGATGTTCTGGACATGAAGTCAAGCGGAGTTGGTTTGAACGTGGACAGAGGAGGGATGGAGAAGGTCTGGGTAGAAGGATGCTGAGGTTGGAGGAGGTCTAGAGGAAGAGCAGAGAGGTTTGTGGACGGAGGGAAGGACAGGAAGAGGGTTGGACGGAGGCAGATGATTGGTGGTCGTATGTGAACGTCAGCGTGATCCGACGGCTGCGGGGGGAACCCGGCCTCTCGTCCAATCACAGCAGGGGGAAGCGGTGCAGATTAACAACGACTGGAACTTTGAAACCAAATAAAAGAAAAAAAAAAAGGGTTAAAAAGTAATTCACCCAAAACTTCTTTTTTTTTAAAATTATAGTCCAATTTTCTGCTCTTGGAAACCTCTGTTCTTCTGATATGGAATCATGCGTGGCGTGCGAACCTCCTCACGCGGGCCGAGTGCACCTTGTAGGACATGACCGTGTTAATCGCTGGGCCTGAACCCTCCCCAGAGCTGAAGGTGCAGCCGCTGCTGGAGGGCCTGGACTGGGACAACCTGCAGAATCAGCCCATGCCGTTCATCCCGCAGCCGGAGGACGAGACGGACACGTCCTACTTCGAGGCCAGAAACAACGCTCAGCACATCGCCGTGTCCGGCTTCAGCCTGTAGCCGGAGAGACCGGCCCGCCGCCGCCCGCTTCTCACTGCGCCGTCTGAAAGACGCCAAGCGCAGAAAGGAGCTCGGCCCGTCGTCTTTTACAGATTGTTGCACCTCCCATCTTTTATCAGCGGGTTCCTGCTTTCCCCTCCGACAGGCTGTCGTCGTGGGATTCCAAGACGACCGCACGTCACACTTCCTGTTTACTGTAAACGCCAGTTATTGTTTCCTTGCTGCTCTGTGGATTGCACCGCTGACAGAACACACAAACTACGAGGGAGGCGGTGAAAGAAGTCAATAATATATATCAACAAGTATTTAAAATGGAGATTCATGTGAGATTTTTAGTTGTGACACGTTTGTTCCTCCCCTTTGGTTTTACGTCGTTTCCTGTCTCCGCTACCGACTTTGTCTTTAGATTTCTCCAAGTTTCTCACTGCGAAATGTTTTACAAAAGAAGGAAAATGCAAATAAAATGTTGTGGCTGTGTAGAAAACCTGGCCCTCCTCTGTGTTCGTAATCCTTCGTGGAAAGTGTGTGTGTGTGTAAAACAGGTGCAGCTCAGTGTGATTTGTGAAAGTTTTATTTGAGGCTTGGATTATGACGAGCAGAACGCCGCTCTCTCCACTGGCAGCGGGGGGGAGACAGCCTTTGTACAATTCATTAGAAAGGTAAACTATTGTCTTCTTAAATTTTCATTCAAACATAATGGCTCTGGAAAGGCTCCTGCCGTCGCCGATGCAAACCTTTGCAAATATGATTATCTCTATCAATACACGCCGATGCAATTCAAATATTGCATTCATCGCGCGTGCTGTACGGTCAAAGTACGGCAGGCGCCGAGGCTTTCGGACGACGTGGAAATACGATTACGCGGACAGAAGAGGCGCCGCTGATATCTGAGGCGGGAAAACCGTGGGGTTAGGATTCAAATTGCGGTTTGGTCCTGAACAGGTACAGAGGGTGCGGGAAGAAAAACACGACGCCACGAGTGTACCTTCCGTTTTTTTTTTTCTGTTTTTCGAGGCACTTTTTCTATTTGTGAAGCGGAGAAACGGAGGAGGCGCCCGGGCCGTCGGACATGTTACAAACCCACGCACGACACCGAGCGGACACTTGAAAGAGAACTCTCACGTATGGAGCTACCACTTTGGCTAGAGGTGCCTAAATATAATTCTTGCACGAAGCAATAAATATTAACTTATTCTCAGTATTAAAGAATCACACATACACACACAAAATGTAATGTTACATTCAATTCTCCCTTCTAAACTACAGCTATTACAGCATCATAGCTTAGCAGCATCGACTGGGCAACTAGAGAGGAGTTAACATCGCATCGAGTCCAGATCCACGCCTCCGTGTGCGGCGCGGCCCCGACAATCACGGGAATCAGGGAAAAGACGTTTCTTTTTAATCAAATGTCCCCTCGACGTTAAAACCCTTTTCTCGGGGGCGCAAAAAAAAAAAAAAAAAAAAATCCCGAAACAACGGCGCCGTCGTCAAAAAGGTTGTTTTTTTTTTCCTTTTCGTGTTAAAATTCTTTTTCGATTTCCCCGTCCACAGTTCTACACGCTCGACGCGTCTCACTTATTACTCGAGGAGCCTTTTTCATAGTGCAAAAGCAAATTACTGGGTCTAAGCGGTGGGGAGGTCTGGCCGCCGGCGACCCCCGGCCAGGACGGCGGCGGCGGCGGCCTCAGTTGATCCGTCTGTCAAAAACACACCAAAAAAAAGGTACATTTTTAAACACTTCAAAAAGTGGATACTCTGCACGTTGAGTCGAGGCGCACCTTCTCCTCCTCTGCAGGTACACGTGGATGAGCCACTTCGCCACGAACGGCCAAAAGACGGCGAAGGCCAGGCCGGCGGGCGAAATCTCAAAAGGCCACCAGGAGGGTTTCTGGAGGGTCGAGGAGAGTCGATAAAGGGAGGCGTCGCTGGCAAACTGCAGCTCGCGGTTTTTTTTCCCCACTCGGCTCACCTGACTTTTCGTCTTCACCGGAGACGGAGGATAAACGGGAGACAGAGCCGCCGACTTCGCCTGAGAGGAGCGGGAAAACGCCGAAGCCGCGGTGAATAAAGAGTACAGCCGGGGACGGCCGGCGCGAGGACGGCGGCCCCTGGGTACCTGGGTGGCGGTGAGGGCCTCCAAGGTGTGCAGCCTCTCCAGGACGCTCTGCATATCGTCCTGCAGCCTGCTGAGCGCCACGATGATCTGCTCGTTCAGACTGACCTCCCCTCCCCAGCGCCCCCCGTCCCCGTCCCCATCCCCGTCCCCGTCTCCGTCCCCGCCACTCAGCACGGGCACCGGCGTTCCAGAACCTTCTCCCGGAGCCGAGGGGCCTGAAAGAAGTTATCAC
>CAAKHD010003425.1:77815-95133 GCA_901007705.1 Fistularia tabacaria | reverse complement strand
CCCCTCTTTTTCTTTTTTTCCCTCCCTCTCTTTTTTTCCCCCCCCCTCCCCGCCGCCCCCTGCTTTTTCACTTCCCGCCCCCCCCCTCGCTGCTTGAAACCAAACACCTGCTCTCGTGTAAACTTTGATCAATCAGAGGTACTAATTTGTTTAGCGGAGGAGGCGAACGCGCGGACGCGGGTTTCGGTTTCAGGGGCCGTGAAGAAGTCCAGGCGTCCGGTATCTCGGAATATCTCCGCGTTGACGCAAACCTTTAGCCGGAGCATCGCTTTTTCTCTCTCTCGCCCCCCCCCGCCGCTCGCAAGAAAAGCCGAAGCCGTCCAACAAATAGTGGACCTGTGTTCCCATTCAGGTGGGGGAGGAAGGGCCTCGGTGTGTGTGATGTGTGAATGACCGAGTGAACGGCTGTTCGTCTTTCTAGGGCGTGGGAATGAGTGAGTGATTGGCTGTATGTCTCTATATGACGTGTAAATGAGAGGGTGAATGGTTGTTTGTCCTTAGATGATGTGTAGATGAGAGGGTGAATGACCTGTGAATGATATTGTGTATCGTTATATCTCTTTGTGTGATGAGTAAGTGAATGACTGTATGTCTCTACATGACGTGTAAATGAGAGGGTGAATGGTTGTTTGGCTCGACATGACCTTTGAATGACAGAATGAATGGCTGTATGTCTCTTTATGAGATCTGAATGACGGAGTGAATGTTTTTTTTGTGACTATATGACCTTTGAATGACCAAGTGAATGCGATATGACCTGTGAATGAGAGGGTGAATGGTTGAATGCCACCCTATGACCTTTGCATGATAGAGTGAACTGTTGCACGTCTCTTGATGTTGTGGGAATGAGAGAGTGATGGTAGCTTGTCATCGTATGACAAGCGAATGACAGAATGAATGGTTGTGTGTCTATATGACTCATGAATGAATGAATGACTGCATGTCTCTACATGATGTGTGAATGAGAGGGTGAATGCTTGTATGGCTCTACATGACATTTGAATCACACAGTCATGAATGACTCTATGATTTCTTGACAAAATCTTCTTGTCGTGGCAAACGGACTTGAATTTCTTCACTTGAAGACGTTTCACCCGAGAGGATTTTTCAGGTCTGACGAGTGAAGAAGTTCAAGTCCAGTTGTCGCGCCAAGAAGATTTTGACAAGAATTCACCCATGACCTGCATGTCTGAGAACCTCCACAGACACACCTCTACATTATGTGTGATGAGTGAGTGAATGGCTGTATGTCTCTACATGACGTCTGAATGACAGAGTGAATGTTTTTTTTTATCACTACATGACCTTTGAATGATCGAGTGAATGGTTGCATGTCTATATGACGTACGAGTGAGAGGGTGAATGGTTGTGTGTCATTCTATGACCTTTGCATGACAGAGTGAATTGTTGTACGTCTCTATATGATGTGGGAATGACGGAGTGAATGGTAGCTTGTCACCATAATGACAATTGAATGACAGAATGAATGGTTGTATGTCTATTTGACTTGTGAATGAGTGAGTAAATGGCTGTATGTCACTATATGACGTTTGAATGAGAGGATGAATGGTTGAAGATGTTTCCCCCTCATTAAAGAGGCTTCTTCAAGTTCAAGTCCAGTTGTCACAAGATGATTTTGCCGTTTTGAGATTTTGACCTTTGCGCGACAGAGCGAACTGTTGTTTGTTTCGATATGACGTCTGAATGACAAGGAGATTTTGACAAGAATTCACCATGACCTGCGTGTCTGAGAACCTCCACAGACACGTCTCTATTTGATGTGTGACGAGTGGGTGAATTGCTGTATGTCTCTCTATGACGTCTGAATGACAGAGTGAATGCATGTCTATATGACGTACGAGTGAGAGGGTGAATGGTTATATGTCACTCTATGTCCTTTGCATGACAGAGTGAACCGGTTTATGTCTCGATATTGCATGTGAATGAGAGAATGAATGGTCTTTTGTCTCTTCATGCGGCCCTGTGATTGACAGGCGACAGGTCCAGGGTGAGCCCCGCCTCTCGCCCAATGACAGCTGGGATTGGCTCCAGCACTCCCGCGCCTGCAAGATAACTGGTATAGATACTGAATGAACGAATGAACAAACGTCTACTTGATGAAAATCAAGACTCCATCATTCTCCTTGGTGAATAATGGCGAAGTTACTCGTTGTCACGCAGAGGGTGATGTCCACGGCCGCTCAGACGACAGCTGTGTGTGTGTTTGTGTAATGCGGCTGATTTTTCCTTTTCCTTTGCGAAAACGTGCACATTTTTTGGCAATTTTTTTCTTTTCTTTCAAAGCCGATCGTTCGGATCTGCGCTCCAGTGGGTGTATTACATTGTAAGTACGCAGCGGCTTGAGGATTATTTTCATGCCCTAAAGAGGCAATTCCTTAAACTTGAAATAAATTCACGAAATTCTCTCCCCTTCAAAAAAAAATCGTAGACTTTCCCGCCACTCGCTCCCCGGTCCCGTCCACAACGGCTATGAGTCACGTCCACTCCCCTTAACGAAGATGCGAATCACACATTGCGGGAAAACACGGAGCAGCTGCTTCTTGTTCTCGGGGAGATGGCTTAGATAAAGGATACACACCAGCCGTTTACAAACTTTTACATACTGCGGTCAAATATTTGAAAAGAAAAAAAAAACCAAAAAAAAATAGGCTCAAATCCTAGAAAACAGGAGGGCGCGATAATATTTCTAAACGTGCGTTTGCGTCACAATGCCGGTCTGTTTCCAAACATCTCAGAAACAGCCATACGTGACATAATGTTAAACTCAGTTTGCGTTATCTGTCGGGCTACGTTAGCGTAGTTAGCGTAGCATCACTACAACAGGAATGATATCAAAGCATAATAATAAGTCAGATTTGACTTACGTGGTGCCGAATCATTCTCGAGACACTTTCCACGCAGAGCAGGTCTGGACCAACACACTCTGAGATGATCTACAGAAACTCCAGCTCAGAAGCTCAATGCGGGCGGCCCTCTGCCTCGACCAGTCTGGGTAGGGCGATGGAGACGGAGGGGGGTATGAGGGTTTGTGGGGGCCGACTGTGAATGGATTGAGGGCTGTTTTGTGCATGTCGCAACTTATTTACCAAATAGAACAAGCTGTTTTGCTATTTTCCGATTCATTTCACCCCACCCGTTGCTTTAAGAAATACATTCTGGTTTTGATTTGATGAGTCGTCTAGACAATCAGCGTCTGAAGTGGCTTTTTCTGTTTCTAAACCAGACTTCAAAAACCGAGACTAAAAACCCCTAAGGGGGTTCGAGATGCGTCTCTTTTTATTTATTCAATTGTGTATTTCTACTATGGTGGCATGGCGGTGCAGTGGTTGGTGCTTTCGCCTCACGGCAAGAAGGTCCCTGATTCGATGTTTCTGTGCTGGCTCTCCTTGTGGCTTTCCTCCGGGTTCTTCCCATGGTCCAAAAAAACACAAGTGGTCCATTGGAGACCTGAAGTAATCCATGCGTTTGAATGACAGAGTGAATGGTTGTATGTCTCTATGTAGTGTCTCATGGGAGGGTGAATGATTGTATGTCTCTATGTGACTTGTGAATGAGAGGGTGAATGGATTGTTTGTCTCGACATGTGACCGACAAGGGACCAATGACGGCTGGGATAGGCCCCCCCCCCCGCGACCCTGAGAGCAAGACAAGCGGTATAGATAATGAATGAATGAATGAATGAATGTATTTATAGCTTGATCTTGCTATAGTGAAACCGATGATTCGGTATGTTTTATCGTCTGATAAGTCCAGGGATTGGAGTAACAGTCGCAGATAGAAGCGAGAGCCCCGGGGACGGACCTGGTCCTTGTTAGGTGGCAGCTCAGTGGCAACACTATCAAAGGATGAGAATGGGGGGGTGGGGGCGGGGGGGAGCAGAAATCATGGAAATGAAGGGAAATGAAATCCGGCCTCCGAGGCCCCGGAGCCGGACGGAGCGTCAGCAGAGGGTGCTGATGTTTTCCCCCCCGCCCGAGCTCCGATTGCCTCAGAATCGTGCAATGTCACGCTATGACAAATGGAGATTCGTTAGTTAATTAAAGCGGGGAGTTCAGAGCGAGGTGACGCGGGACGTCCGTTTTTTTTGTTTTTTTTCCTTGGTTCTCGAACACTGCGGCGTGTGGAGACGCGGAGGCGGAACCGGACTCCCCTTCGCGTGTTTGGACGAGATTCTTTTTCTCTTACTCGCCGTAATCAAGGCTGTTTCAGCTCCTGACGTAGGTTTGCTGCTATTCTCCCCCCTCCATGGTGGTTTTTTAATTTTTTTTTTTTTTTTTTTGGACGCCAGGTTCTCCTGCGCTCGCAGACGTTGATTTTCCGTCCAGAGAGATTTACCGTTTTTGGTGTTTGTTGACGACAATCCTCGCAGCTTCGCACGGACGCCGCCGCCGAGCAGCCGCCCGTGGAACCGATCAACGGGGTCGGCGGGTTCGTCCCTGGTATCGCCGAGACCGACGCTGAAAAAGAAAAAAACCCAAGGGTCTCTTGATGTGACGGGGGGGGGTTGTTTTTTATTTTTTTAAGACCGGAGGCCGAGACAGGTGCACGGCGTTCATCGCATCCTCACAAAAAGGAGAGCCAGGGCCAAAAAATGTTGTTCTCAAACATATTGGAAGTGTTTGTTAGCAGATGGCAAACGTTACCTCATTTTGTCCAGAATGGAAGGGGGTGGAAAGCGTTTTTTTCTTTTTTTTTTTTTTTTTTTTCCGCCGATGGCATGAAGGGGAGATAGATAGGCGGATAAAGACGTGAGACGGACGAATCCAACTTGAACGACGACTTTGAAAACAGGCGGCGATAAATACCGAAAAATCATCCGGTCTGAGAGTTGTTGATTGTCGGGTCTTCACTTTAATATCCAGATGCAAATTGTGCAAAACCACAAGCGCGGGGTTAAAGATTTCCCCTCAGGAAATATATATTCAAAATTTTTTTTTTTTCTTAATCCATCGTCTGTCATGCTCTTCATGGCTTTCTCCGTTGCATGTGTTCCTGCCAGCCCCCCTCTATCTGTGTTTGTATCGCAGCTTTATTTCTCTTGTAAGGTCATGCAGCTACAGCTGGCATCAATATGGCCGGGCTTTTTCTGTCTGAGTCCAGCGCTGGAAAGTTATATTCATAGGGCTAATCAGTTTAAAAGATAATGAAAACAAAGATTGTTTACAGAGATTAGGCCCTTGGAAATGGAGTAATCAGTGTTTTGAAAGGGAACTGACAGCGGTGGGCCGGATTACTGTCTGTTGAAACCAAGCAACCCGGCTCTAACTCTCCATCTCTAACAAGCTCTCGGAGCCCTGATGTCATCACAGATAGAAGATAGAGTACCTTATCCTCCACTCCTATCCATTTGCTCCTCTTTGCTGGAATGAAATTACTCAACGTTTAACAGGCCGGGCACCTGTCAGCCAGATGTGTTTGAGTAATGAACGGGGGTGAAGTAAGCGCTTCGACAAAAAAAAAAAAAAAAGTCGAGAGAAAAATTAATCTCGGGCTTAATTTCCTCACAGCCCCGTTGTTAAACGCGTGATTTATGCGGAGGAGAAGAGATACTAGTTTCAAATGAAGCTTTTTTTTTGGTTTGAAATATCACTGATACTTCACGCTCTCATAAACACGGAGAGCGAGCGAGCGCTCGCCGGGCCAGCCACTGACGTCTTCTCCTCTCCCTCCACGGAGAGAGGGGTTTTTCATTTCTGTTGCTCTCGAAAGTGTTGCGTGTCCGCCCCGGCCATGTGATACGTCGCCATTGTATTGATTAGACACACACACACACACACACACACACACGCACACGCACATGCATACGGGGGCCTTGTTTTAATTGGGGAAGGGCTCCCTCATTAGCACTCACCGCCGAACAGCCATGAAAAGAAATTATCAGTACCTCAGATCTCATCGCAGCGAGGAGGCAACATATGTTTGGGATTTGGATTTACATGGTTGCCCCGACCCCCCCCCAGCCCCCCCGTTCAGCTGAGGCCGGCGTGGATCCCTGAGCTACCTGAGCTCACAGTGGGAGCTCCTATGCGGCGACATGTCGACGGGCACGGCGGCAGAGCCTGGCCCGACACAACACGAAAATAGGTAAAAGGATTTGATTTTGGCTGAAACTCCCCGGGAAATATCTGAAAAGATAATATCCATTCATTCACCCATTCATTTATTATCGATACCGCTTATCCTGCACTCCGGGTCAGCCAGTTGATCACAGGAAGGCACATGGAGACGTACAGTTCATTCACACTTTATCTAGAGACCAAAAAACATTCACTGTGTCGTCTGTCAAAATACAGACATGCAACAATTCACCGTCTCATTCACAAGTCACAATTCAGGGTCTCTCAATGAACCTCCTGCATGTTTTTTGGACTTTGGTTGGAAACCGGAGAACCTGGAGGAAGTCCCAAGCAGACAATGGGGGGAGACCGTGGAGACCCCGCACAGAAAGCCCCCCCGTCGGAATCGAACCGGGGACCTTCTTGCAGGCGGAAGCGCGAATTGCAGAGCAAAAATTTAATGAAATTAAGATCGTTAAAAAAATGGAATGAACGAACGTCATTATCTAGTGCAAATTAAATTACCTACTTTATACATATTTATAGGAAAAAAAAAATTCTCTATACATTCATATAAATAAACCCTGAGTCTGTTGAACCGTGTATCATCTAACATGGCAGATCCTGAGTATTGTCGCAGCCCAGGTCAGGAACATGAGCTCTGTGAGCCTTGTGATCGATTTCAAATCCTACAGGGAAGAGATCCCTCCGGAGAGGAGAGGGAAGGAGGGGAGAAGGTGGGTGTGAATATTTTGTCTAAGTCCGAGTCCAGTTTTGGCAGCGACACCCCGTCGGCGAAGGCGTCCCAGCGAGGCGAGCGCCGGGCCTCCGCCTCTGACCAATGACTCTGGCATTCCCCACTTTGGCACTCCGGCTTCCTGGGGGAATCTCCTTTTTTTTTTTTTCCTCCAATCAGAATGCGGGGTAGAAAAAAAAAATAAATCACAGATGTCAGTGAAAGAGTATTGTAACACAACAAGAGTTGGACGTGTGTTTGGCCGTTCCGCACTTATTAATGACAATGTTTATTTTTTCGTCTTTATATGCTCGGGACGGGAACTACCCCCTTTTTTTTTTTTTTTTGCGGGTCGGCGAGGGAACGCCACATGTTTCCCGGCGCTTTCCATCAGCGTCCTGTTGCCGCGCGGCAAATCGGACCGTCTGATTGTGAGAGAGACCCTGACAGTGTACTTGACAAACAGTCGGGCCGATCCATTTCCTTCCCAGAGGAGAATGACAGGGGGTGGAGGAGGTTTGGAGGGGATGGGGGGGGGGGGGGCTTTGCTGCGAGCGGCCCCCGCGATGTACCAATAAGAACCCAGAGTTGGGTGGTCTGTCCGTCAACAGCAGATTTGGGGTTAGGCCTGAGAAAAGCAGCTCGCCCCGTATCAGTTTCAAAGAGTGAAACTCTAAGCACCGGCTGCTCCCCGCCTGCTGCAGCCTCGTCGGCACAAAGACACCTGTTGTTCGACATTCGCTGAGAGCCTTAATCAGCCGTCGTGTTTGCAGCCAAACAAATACAAATGACATCTTGTATTGGGTTTGTTTCACTTGAGAGACAGAAAACCGCGTCTGTTTTAGCTCGCCGGGCTGATCGCGGCTGACAAATCGCCGGCGGTTTCAACGGTCGAGGGTGAATCTCGTAGTGTTCCGAGGCGTCATTTGTCGCCGCTGCAGGATCATCCCGGAGCGTCGCGCTTCTTGCGAGAAATGACGCGAGCGCCGTCATTTCATTGATCGTCTATGGTCGATTTGTCAGCTTCCACGGTCAGGTGTCGCCATCCTGACAAAAGGTCCAAATCCAAAAAGCCGATCGTTGGTTGCTTGGAATTTAGAAACGTAGAATGAAGTGACCAAATCAGCGTTGCGTCAATCATCGTTTTTATTGTCATTGTTTCTGTACTTTTTGTTCATGTCTCTACAGTGTCCTTGAGTGTAAATGTGTTATTCTTCTTCTGGTTATTAATCTGATCATGATCTGGATGCTTCCTGTAAAAAAAACGTGCCGTTCAATGTCAGTTGACCAACACAGCTGCTGATGATCATCGCGTGCTAAGACATGCTTCT
Source organism: Fistularia tabacaria (assembly GCA_901007705.1). Lineage (NCBI taxonomy): Eukaryota > Metazoa > Chordata > Actinopteri > Syngnathiformes > Fistulariidae > Fistularia > Fistularia tabacaria. The sequence goes on along the minus strand of CAAKHD010003425.1, from coordinate 86,989 downwards.
TTTTTGCGCTCCTAATCTAGTTTCCCTTCTTCGTCTCCCTTCCTACATCAGAATAGCCTATCTCGGGTCGCAGGAGACGGTCCCGGGGTCCAATTTTTGTTATTTCTATGGACGTATTTTCCGTCGAGCCGGATCGGACGCCTGATCTCGCTCCCGCTGGCCTCCGACAGCCAATGCTCTTTTAATCCCGGCGGTTAAACAGTGGAAAATTAAGAGGAGCTCGAACATTGTTAAGGAAAGACGGGATTGGTCTACCTAAGTCTTTCCAGAGGAGGGAAGGTAGATATGAATAGCTGCGGTAATTTGATGAGGCGCTGCCTCTCCGTGGGATCACACACTGAGAGGAGGCTTTGTTTATGTGCCAGATGGATTTATGGAATCAAATAGAAGTTTTCATTTCCCTGTTTGAGTAGACGTGCGCTGGAGGGGCGGGAGGCCGAGGGGGCGGGGTTAGAGGGGAAAAATGCGGGCAAAGATAAAATGAGTTATCAGACACACCGCCGAGGAACAAAGGCTCTTTGGTTTATCTGTCGCTTAAACTCTAATTTTCCATTCGGGTTTTAACGGTTTCTGCGGGATGAGCCGCTTCCGATGGGATGGCCCAGTCTGGTTTCAGCGAGACGTCAGCAATAAAAAAAAATCACTCATTCTTTAATGCTGAAATTCATAAATCCTGACTTTGGGATATTACAAATGGTCGCTTCATTAAAATCTTCGCCCAAGCCATTTTTTTTCCCCATATTTTTAGAAAACACAAAAGACTGAGAAAAATGACGAATAATCAGTTTATGCAAAGGAAAAAATCTGAAAAAAATAATTTTAAGAAAGGGACGAAATGCTTTTTTTTTTTTTTTTTGTGTGTGTGTGTGTGTGTCTGCATCGCAGATCCTTGTTGCCTGCTTTCAGCGTGGCCTCCATTTTCAAAGCCCCCCTTTTCTGTGAGTATCAGCAGCTCCAAAGCTGTAAATTCCAAGGTTGTTTAAGATTTGGATGGGACGCCCAGCGAGGGCTGCTCTTTCGGCGAGCACTCTTAAAATATACAAATGTTTAGAGCATTTGTAGTCGGGGATCCCCCCACCCACCTCGCGTTACTTGCCATTGGCAGCGTCGAATCTTGGCCTCGGCCCCGTCCCGGACAGTTGTGATAAGCTCATGCAAATACGATGAGGCCAGATCGTGTTTTCTACCGTAGCGGAGTGATAGCAGGCCGAGCCAGACGCCGTAGCTCTTCTGCGGCGGGATCGTGCAAACACGTTGTCCACCGATGTCTGCTGTTCAAGCCTACGTGAAACCTGAGTGCAGCCGGGAGCCAGTTCATGCACTATAGCTTAGCATGTAGCTTTGTGGAGAGGTTGGGTAACGTTGAACCGAGCTGTGATTCGTGGCTGCAGCCGAGAGACGGATCAAACAAATCCCTTTTTTTCACCTCTCTTATAGGAAATACTTTGAGATGTCGAATGTTAGTAATTCATTCCTTTATTCCCTTTAGCGTTTGTCCTGGACTCAGAGTTGCAGGGGTGGTGGAGCCTATTCCAGCTGTTATCGCCGGTCGATCACATGTGCACATAGAGAGACAGATGATATTCATCCTCTCATTCACAATTCCTATAGAGACACACAACGATTCATACCCTTGTTCACATGTCTTGCTAATTTAACCTGGAGGAAACCGTGGAGACTCCAGAAAAGAGACTCCTGTCAGGATCCAATCAGGGACCTTCTTACTGTGAGTTGGAAGCGCCAACCACCGTGCCACTGTAACCCATATTATTTGCCATGACTTGGGTTTCTTAAATCTGACCAGTCTTTAAACAAAGTATAAAGATTTGAGATATTACAGTATATTTTTCGAGATTTAAAAAAAAAAAATTTTTAAACTTGCTTGTTTGTTTACCCCCCCCTTCAGAAAATCCAACAGGACGGGTCGTTCTCCTCCCTTGCCACATACTGAAAGTCTGACGACATCCCTCTCAAGTCGTTATCGGTGACTTCATTCCCAGCTCCAGGGAACGCTCTGACAAATCAATATCATATAGAGTAGAACCCCCCCCCCCCCTCCCCAGAAGGTCAAAACAACTGCTGCATCGCTGTCGTTGGTTATGTCTTGGTCTCCCAGCTGAGATAAAGTCTATAGGTCCTTGCAACTGCAGAGAGAGGACGGCAAGAGAATGTTTTGCTTCAGCAGAGTTTATTTCATTGTTATTTAGCAGCTATCGAGTAAAATACCCTGTAAGACTCCAGGCGTGCACTCCTTTCGGGGGAGTTTTTAATATTCCTGCAGGTGAATAAATGCCCCGGGACAGACATATTTCACTTGTTTGCGGGGGTCCCAGGTTATGTAAAGAATGTCCGCCTTATCGGAAGCGCAAAAAAAAAAAAAAACCTGATACCTTCGGACTCGGCTTTGAATTGATGGAAACCTCTATTCAAGTCAATAGTTACCCAAACTGATCCAGATAACCTAGAATAAAACTACTACTAATATATATATATATATATTTTACCTACTTTGTCACCTTTATTTTTTTATTTAATTGATTCTGTACTTTTTGTATATGTCTATAAAGTGTCCTTGTGTGTAAATGTATTATTATTATCATTATTATCATTATTATTTTTATTAATCTGATCCTGATCTGGATGCTTATTGTTAAAAACGTGCCGTTCCATTTCAGTTGACCAACACAGCTGCTCATGTTATTTATATTTCTTTACCGAATATTGTCAAAACTTGCTTGAGACTTAGTAAGGGGTCAGCACGTTTGACAAGATGTCAAGGTTTCTGTCGTCAACGTGGGGGAAGGAGAGCGAGCGTTGGTTTTTATTTACAACGCATGCAAAGACAGGGGCAGACACGGGGTTAAATTTAGAATGGATGTTTATGACTTTGCTCTCAAAGTTTCTCGCAGTCCTTTAGATGAATACGGACACGATTAGGAGAGCATTGAAAAAAAATTAAAAACCAAAAAGGCACCTTCGTTCTCGGAGCTGAGCAGGCAGAGGTTCTGCAGCTGGAGGGATTTTGGCCTCCGAGTTACAATTCTTTTATCCCACCAGGAAAAAGGTAAAGTCAGGAGCCAACTTGGCCCCGGACCACTCATCTGGATCCCCCTCCAGCCACACACTCGCTCTCCTTCGTTCTCATATATGCACAATAATCCACAACAGCAGAATATTAATTAAGACCACGCTCGATGCTGATGTTAAAATAAAGCATTTTGCGGCATAAACGTCGGAGTTCACATTTTGGTCGTTCATTTCCGCGAGAAAGAACAAAAATATAGAATCACCTCACGCGCAATTTTTTTATTATTTTTTTTTCCCCAAATGCGGGGAACACTCCAGATGGTTGAGAAATGGTAAATAAGTATCTTTGAACATGTGTTCATGGCCGTGACGCGCTGCCAGAACAGCTTCATTGTGTCTTGGCACGAAGTCCATGTGTCTCTGTAACTTAACCGGAGGAACGAATGCGATTCCTTCCAAAGACATTCCCTCATTCGTATTTTTTTTTTCCGAAGGTGTTGGTATATTATTTTTCATATTCGCAGAACCGTTTCGTTATCGTTTGCACTTTCCCAATGACGGCATTGTCACCCTGTCCTATCCTTGCTTTAGGCTTTCTTTCTATTTGTCGTAACAACTTTGAAATTTTAAGGTAGTTGGAATGAAGGGTTTGGAAACCTCCATGCTGACCCGGGCCTCAACATGGCGACATCCAAAAGCGCAAAAACTGAGTTGTGTTTATGAAGGTCTTCGCTGAGCTGTGATTGGATGACTGTTCAGGGAAGGGGAGGAGGGTGGCGCTGGGGTCAGCGTTCCTGCCTCAAAGCAAGAAGGTCCCTGGTTCAATACCGACAGGATCAGGTTTCCCATGGGTTCCTCGGTTTCCTTCCACAGTCCAAAAAGCATGCAGGAGGTTCGCTGACCCCAAATTGACTAGATGTGTGAACAACAGGGTTAATGGCTGTATGTCTATATGATATGACGACGAGGGAGCAAATGTATGCTTCTATATGATGTGAGAATGAGGGAGAGAATGTTGCATGCTTCTATATGATATACCAATGAGGGAGCGAATGTTGTATGCTTCTATATTATGTGAGAATGAGGGAGCGAATGTTGTATGCTTCTATATGATGTGAGAATGAGGGAGCAAAGGTTGTATGCTTCTATATGATATACCAATGAGGGAGCGAATGTTGTATGTCTCTGTGATGGATGAATGGTTGTATTTTGTTATGTGATGTTTGAATAAGAGGGTGAACGATGGCATACCTTGATACGACATCGAATTGAGAGGGTGAGTGGTTGTTTGTTTTTGTACGTGGCCCCTGTGATCGACTTGTAACCAGTCCAGGGGGAACCCCGCCTCTTGCCCAATGACAGCTGGGACGGGCTCCAGCACCCCGGCGCCCCTGAGCACAGGATAAGCGGTTTCAATAATGAATGAATGGATGGATGAATGAATGAATGCTCAGAGAAAGGCTTGCGCAGAAAAGACACTCTGTGGTGACTTAAACACGATGGCGGTAAGAGGGGAACGTTGGCTCGGATGTCGCCATCGTGTCAAGTGAACCTCCTTCGAGCGTGACAAGACAAACACAACACACGTGCACACCTGCGCACACATAAACCCACACACACATAAACAGGCAGCTTCCTCGGAATATATGACGACGTTCCTTTGAGGCGGCTGGCGACAGCGTTGCGCGGGGCCGGGGGTGGTTTTGTCAGGTGGACAGGCGACCGCAGGGGCTTCCTACCGGCCCGGACACGTGGCGTTTTCCAGAGAAGGTGCGGAGAGCTGATGTTTAACTCATAGCTTGTTTTGGGTTTTTTCGCCTTTTGATCATGTCATCGTGAAACCAGAACCCCGGGAGGTCTCCTGGCAAACACACACACACACACACACACACACACACACACACACACACACACACACACACACACACACACACACACACGTCTTTTTCATTGTCTTCACAAAGCCTTTCTGTCGTCCGCCCCGTCTCTCGGAGAGACTCCGATGCCTTTCTGCGGATGCACCTGGGCCATAAGGTTTCACTCATGCCTCCTCTGCCTCGGAATATTAAAACGCCGACTAAATCTGAGCGGCGCTGTCATCCCTTTTGCGGACCACATCACTTCGAACGCTGTTTATTGAGGGCTATCGTATTCAGTGGAGGTTTAATCCTGATTCGGCAAAGACACGATGTGTGCGCTCCTCGGCCGGGACGGCCCCGGCAGACGTCGGCAGAGTCCAGGCCATCGGTCGGTTATTCTTAGTCGGGTCCGGCCCGGGGAGAGCAGGTTCAGGCCTCGTTTTATCTCCTCCCTTTATCGTGTCTAATAACAGCCAGCTGCAGATGGTATCCAGGGCCGATAGAGATATCTGCATTCATTAGCAATAAGTCTATTAGCAAGTGGTGTGAATTTAATGTTCCTTTTTTTTTTCTCTCGAGTCCAAGCCTCAAATTAATGAGGGTTATCTATAGCTCTCTAATTGGAACCACCTTTCGGTCTTTCTGTCTTTCTCCCTCCATCCCCTACCCGCCAGTGATTTCATGACTTTTGTTCACCGGCGTCACGAGAAACAGATGTCGAGCGAGATTCCTGACAGTCTCTGTTTTCGATCGGCGGCCTTGTAGACGGTCGGGGCCGATGACATTTTGTTTGCCTGCGAACATGTTCCTCGTCGGATTTATGGAGTGTCTCTCCCGCTTTTTTTTTTTCTTTTCTCGAAAACACCTGCTGCGCGGGGGCAGATGTCGAATCAAAGTCGATACATTCGCGTCTCTGACGGAGCCAGGGGGAAAAAAAATAAAATAAAAAATAATCAGAAGGGATACGCGGCGGAGAGACAAAAAAAAAAAAAAATTGGAAATGTTTTTTGTAAAAGTTATAAAGACGAATGTGTGCAAATGAGACGCCGTAGAACACAAAGAGGAACTGCATGGATTTTAAGCAACAGAAAATATAGGCTTATAGGCCGCGGGGATTAAACCCCGCGGATGTTTCTTTTGCTTTATTATGGCAACCTTATCTAAAGCGATATTTCCTGTGTGATTCAGCCAAAAGTATGATTTACAGCGAGGGCTATAGATTCACCTCCGTATTATTACTTTTGAATCGGAGGCGGTATAATCAACCCTCTGCTCAACTTCAAGCAGAAAACAATTAAGACGAGATGTAAGGGGCTTTCTCTGATTTATGTTTAACCTGTGATTAACCTGATAACTCATAGGCCGGCTCTGGAAAGTAGAATGATCCTCCATCGCCCCCCCCCACCCCCACTTCGGCTTCAGAGGCCCTGTCACTTCACATTAGCGCTAACAGTCAGCTGCACCCCGGCCCGCTCCGTCTGGCAATCAGCTCTCCGGTCCGAGACACCTGCTCATGTTAGGCAGTTTCCATGGAATAATGCAGTAATTCCATCAGGAATTGATTGGGAACGGGAGGGGAGGGAGAAGGCGGGGGGAAGGGAAAACAAATATGCGTCTGCACATACAGTAGACGGGGTTGGAAAGAATGCCACTGTTTGCTTTTTTTCAAACAAAGGAAAGAAGAAAAAAAAAAAAAAAACCTCCCTCCCCTTTTACCACCGCAGATCAAACAGCTTCTTTTTTCTGATACGGAACCGTTCTCCATCCATCGCCCTCCTCCTGCCGCCCCCCCCCCCACCCCGCCCTTTTTTTTTTCCACATTTCTGCAAAAAACACGATCTTTTATCTGTGCGGCTGCCGATATGCGTGTTTTTGTGTGAGAAATGAGTCAAAGTTCGGGCGTAAGATTTGAGCGCCGCGTTCTGATTAAAAGTTACACGCCGTTTCGGATTCTGCCCGTAAGAAACTTTTAAATCAACATTGTCAGGCAGAACAAATTATACATGAATCGTCTCTCACAACATTGTGTCTTTGTGGTATTTCCTGGCTCACGTCAGCTGTTTTTGGAAGATGTGATTCTCTTTGAATTCCTCCCAAAGCACATAGAAGACTCCCTCTTTCTCCAGACACTTTAGCAATCCATCAGAATTTACTCTGACTTTAACTCCGATGCTTACCGCTTTTCTCTGCGCTTTGTTGTTGTCGTAATCTTTATCGACACAAACGCACTCCTGCCTATGGTTTGAGCTCCAAACCTATCGACTTCCCAGTTTCGGCTGAGCAACATCTGGTCCGGCCCACGACGGCGGTCATGGGTTGACGGTTCAGATCTTCGCAATTAGAGGAAATTGTGACCGTTAGCCTGGTTGTATTTTTAGATTTGCTTCATCGACAATGGCTGTGCAATGACGCGTGAATCCTCGCACATCATCGTCATTCCCGATTAGCTAATGTCGTACTCAAGGCGCCTGTTTCCAGGGATTGAATGTGCGTCCCTGTCTGTGGGACAGGAGGCTGCGGTGGTGCTTCCCCACCCCCCCCCCCCCCCCGGTCATCTGCCATCACTTGAACCCGTGGCCATGAATAACCCAGTCCTACTCCATGTTGTTCAGGTCGGCGCTTCCCTTGTGGATGCGATCGCGGTTTCGCTCCAAATACACGGCCTGGCCTTATCTTCTCTCTCCGTCTCCGGGACGATGCGCCGTCTTTCGGTCTTCTTCGCGCGCCACCTCATTCGTGATATCGCGCGGCCAAAACGTTTGACAGATCTTTCTCGGACATGTTGTTGTGAAACGCGGCCGCTCTCCGAACGTCTCCCGGCAGCAACGTGGTCTTGACGTTGCTATTGTCGATCTTCATCTTGGTTCTGATGGAGTTCTTCTTGGACCTCCAAACATTCAAAGGCATCTTTGGCTCCGGCGTCTGTGCCGGTACCCTGGTCTTTGCTGATGTTGCTACCCAGGTGGACAAAGCCGTCCACTCCCTCGAGCCGTTGATCGCCCACAGCGATCTATGCCGGATGCAGAGGGTTGGGTTGGACGGAGAGAGATGATTCGCCGCGGCGACCTCTGAAGGGCGCGTCCAGAAGGACAAGAAGGTACTGACGTACAGGCCAGCCTGTTTGGCATACCTGTCCGGCCTCTCGGTCTTCTCATGTAGGTCAAGTTGGTTTTTGGGACGCCGTGGCAAAATCATCAGCAAAATCGAGGTCTTCTAGCCGTGTCCTCTGCGTCCACGGTCCGCCTCTTGGCTTGTCAGCTGTCCTCATCTGGTAGTAATAGATTTATAAAAGTAACATAGCGGTTGTGTAGACGGTTCCCTGTGGCGGCCCCCTGAGGGGAACAGCGGAAAAGGAAAAGAAGAAGAAGAAGAAGAAGCGGTTGTAACATGACCTTGTCTGTACTGGATACAGGTGCACATCTATCATCTGCAGGCCAATCACAGCCAGCCGGGGAGATGCACTCCTCCCACGGACAAGGAGCGCTGGTTTATCCCTTTTTCAGAATGCGTCCCGCACGTTCAAGGGGATAAAAAATAACCTTACAAATCAGTCTGTCACTTCGGCTTAAGGGGTTTGTGTGTGTGTGTGTGTGTGTGTGTGTGTGTGTGTGTGTGTTGGTTCTTCAGATCATCGCAAATCCCGCGTCTTTCATAACCATGGGGAATATGGTGTCCCTGCCAGCGCAGAGGATCCCAGGGAGGATGGAATCTATAAAAGGGCTGTGGAAGATTCCGAGATGACTGATGGGAGTCGAACCACGAGGCGAATCGAGAAAAGCCTTTTCGCAAATGTTCGGAAGGAACGTTCTACCTCCCTCCGAGAACAGCTTGTTACGTTCCTGTTCCTACTTGGCTTGGAGTTTGTCTCCAGAACTTGCTACGACATGAGATATTGTCTTTCTATTGTACTTCTTCTACACGTAGGTGTCTCCTAAGCCACCCTCTCTCTATCACACACACACACCTTCAGGGCACCTCCACCTCCTGACTGAGGAATGTTTTTCTCTCTCAACGATCATCAAAAGGGGAAATTCTGTGTGAATGTGTGCGAGTGTGTGCGTGAGTGTGTGTGTGTGTGTGTGTGTGTGTTTTCCAGAGACGTAGACGGACACAGCAAGAGAAAGCCTGAGGTTTCTTCTTTACCTTGACAAGCCGGTGGACTCTATCAGCTGTATCCCCCCCCCCCCAGTTTTAAAGCACAGACGCTATCTCAAACACCCACACACACACACACCCCCACACACACACACACCCACACACACACACCCACACGTGTGGGGCAAGGGGG
>CAAKHD010003425.1:47578-70279 GCA_901007705.1 Fistularia tabacaria | reverse complement strand
GGTGGACAGACGCAACATACACCAGGACAACACCGCCCCGAAAAGCGAAAAACCCGACCCACTCCCCCCCCCCCCCCCCTCCGCCGACCGCTTGAATCGAACCAGAAACCTTCACGCCGTGAGACGGGAGTGCAAAACGCTGCACGGATTTTGTTTTTTAGTATTAGAGATGTATCACCAAATATGAATGAACGGTTTAACCGGCAGTCCCGGGCCCACACAATCCCCAGACGCTGCTGTTCTTTCCCCTCCGTACAGCTGCTGAACCGACTTTCAGTTTATCTCTGTTTACTGATGTCATCGGCGCTGTTATTGGAAGCAAGAGGCGGTAGTTTTTTTTCCAGTAAAAAACCACATTGCAAACATCTCCCATCGGTGGATTGCACGATTTAGGTGAAAAGAGGGGGTGGGGGGTATTTTAAGCGTCAGTTCTGTCTTTGATTCTTTACGAGCTCAAATAATTACTGTCTGTGTGGAAAACAAACAGCGAAGGCTACAAAAGCTGCGAGTGTGTGCGGTCCTCCTAGTGCACTTATTCAACACCCTAAAAAGCGTAAAATGGCCCTCGGCGGACCGAGACTCTATACTGCCTATCACTCCATTAGCAGCCACGCTGCTCGACTCGGGCCAATGTGCAAAACATCTGTGGAAAAGGCCTCATGCTTTTTCTTTAATAGAGTGTCCCCTTAGAAATGTTTTCCTACTCTCCCTATTTTATCAGAAGGAGAGAAATTCCCACCCACTTCTGTCATGTAAGATTGGTTTCCCTCCAAGTATGACATGATCGAGCTCATCTGGATCGAGTTAGGGTGGGGCACCCTGTGGAGATACAGCGGACGGGAATGTCATTACTGAATTGATAAAGCCTGTTAGCATGTTTGGGTACACGGTGTGCAACAAACACGAGGCACACAGTCGGGATCGCATTTTTGCTAATTTAAAAGAGGCGTCCATCACCTTGGCCGTGCCCGACTCCCACTCCTGGTTTTGGCGACGGGTGACCCACGTGCGCAAATTTCAAGAACGTGTTTGCGCAGATCACACTTTGACACAGAGATGCATCGCAAATGTGTCTTTTGTGACCAAATTTGCATGTGCAATTACACTTTTTTATGCAAGAATGTAATGTGAGAGCGTAACTTGTACGCTTGGGGGCATAACTTGTATGCTTGAGGTCGTAAGTTGTATGCTTCGGGTCGTGCACAAAGCTACTTCCCATGTTACAGAAGCGCTCCGATGAGAAGTGGTGCAGGATTTTAGCAAAAAGGAAAGACAGGCACGCAGAGGGGTGACCGGGGGTCTCGTCCAGACAGCTCGGTGAATACATGTCCGCAAGATGTGGCCCAGTCCTCCCCTCTCTGCTCCTGCTTCAAGCCTATCAGCAGCTCATTTAACTCACCACTGTTTGTCATTTTTATCTTCTCCCAATGTTGTGCCTTTGACCCGCGGCGACTTCTGTTCGCTGTCTACGGCTTGATCCATTGGCGGACCGGAGAACTTCGTCTTCTTGCGCAGCTCCCGGCGAAGCTATCGGATCCTCCTTGTTCCTTCCTCCTCCTTTTGTTCTTCTTTTGAGAGTTCCCCCTTAATTCAATTGTCATTTTTTTTTGCTCTTCACACACATACTGTTGCATTTGAGAACCGTATTATTGAAGAAATGTGATATGTTTACATAAAGCGCCAAGTGGTCGTCATGTTGAAATCGGCACGTCGCGTTAAATTAGGCTCGAAAGCCAATTCAGATCACAACACGTTCTTCTGTTCCCCCGACCTCGGAGGTGTTATGTTCGGGCTTCTCATATGCACGTTGGATCTGTGAAGGAGGTATGCGGGGTGTGCTCGGATCAGTGGCTCAGAACAATGTGAGAAGTCAAATATCGTAGGTGATTGTGGTTCATCGGTCAGCGCTTTCCTGGTTCAGAGGCTGATTATTTCCATTTGTCCTTTTTTATTCGCATTGCATCAGAAAGCATTCATCCTAATGACTTTTACTTTGGGAATGGCATTTCCTCATGAGCGGGTTAAATATGTCAAGATTTAAATTTCCATCATAATCTCCTCCGCCGTTTGATTATCTCCCGCTGGCCAGCCGGAGCGCATTTGAATTTGCACGATAAAAGGTGATTTATGAAGACATTTGCATTCGCAGGTCTGAGATCCCTCCCTGCCTCTGCACTCCGCCGTCGTGGGAATCGTTCATTTTCGTACCGAGGCGGTTATCTAGACGAGTCCATTCACACAATTAAATATAAAAGCATTGTTAAAATAGCTGACATTTTCCTACGGTTGGGTTTGATGACGTGAGAAAGGCTCTAATGAGAGACATCAGACTTGTTTTCCAGTCCTTCTTGTGCATGTCGAACACATCAGGCCCGTTCTCCTGGCCGGCCTTTGATGCCAGTGCGGAGCAATCAGGCTAATTGGCCATGGCAACACTGATGAAACATCTCAGGAGGAGAGTGGGAGAAAAAAAACATAAGCTTGGAAAAGTGAATCAATATCATTAATCACAGGCAGGAATCCACTATTAATGGTGTCTGTTTTCGATTAAGGGTCGAGCACCCACGTGAGCGGTGCGTCAGGACGGGGATTATCTGGCCGGTGCCGTGACCCCGGCTGTCCTCGATATGACCAGACGCCGGCGTTCGCGGCGAGGAACCGAAACATCAACGCCTCATCCCTTCTCATATATGTCAAGGTTACAGTGGACGGGAACGCACACCCCTGCAGGCGCGACTGCAAAACTAATAGTGACAGTGAGAGGAATTGTATAACCGAGCGGTAAGAATCCAGATTTGCACGTGTGTGTGCGTGAGCGTGTGTGTGTGTTATATCTCAGGGTCTGCGTGTTTGTCGACGTACTAGACACGGTGTAACAGCTGCCTTTGAAGGGCAGACGATATGAAAGCCTATCACATTCAAAACAAGCACAGTCATCCATCCTTTCAGCAAGGCTGTCTGGAGAGTTTAACTTCCCTGTCATTCTTTTTCCCTCTCTTCCCCGCTCTCCTAACATCACCAAGGTACATAGCCATAATAACTCGGGGGGCCAACAATTAACTCTGAACTTATATTTACATAAAATGTGAGGCCAGAAGAAGTAAAAAACAAAAAAAAGGGTGAATAGCGTATGATTTTGAGATATTATAGTCTCCACTTACGTATCGCTTTAACACCTTGCGCTTTGCGATAGATTGCGTTCACACAGCGATGGCGGCGGGGAAGCGACCAGGCCATCTGGAGCTACTTGGAGTTCGGTGTCTTGCGGACAGGAGGAGCCGGGATTCGAACCGGCAACCTACGGCTCTACGGACCGAGCCACAGTGGGGTAAATAAGATGCAAGATTTCAATCAAAACCTTCCTCTCTTCTAAATGCACGTTTTAAGAGTGGAGCCAACTCTGAGACATTTATGTCTATGGTTTATTGTGTTTTGAATTAGGTCAATATCATAATCTACACTGAAATATTATCCATTGGCCGTAATAAATCCAATCAACTTTTATCAAAGCCTTTTGGTAAATGATTGTATTCTGGCTTTTCACAACTCCCATTTATAAATGAAATGTACTTATATATGTGAAGAGAATCCACATAAGAATGGAACCTGCATGACACCAATTATGGCCTCAAAATATCAAGTGAATTTATTTTCTTCATTTGGAGGAAAAGTATAATGATAAAAACATTTGACTCCTCTGACTGCTGAGTCATGGAAAATATGTTTTGTGTCTTGAAATTACATTGTTGGATTGCGTTGCAGTACACAACTGTGACTTCCTGTTTTACTTTGATAGTCAACTTCCTGTATGACAGTATTGCATTCTTGTTAGCTTACCCTTCTCCTTGCATTAGTTGAAATCAGAATCAGGACACTTTATTGATCCCCAAGGAGGGAAATTGCTTCTTTTTTTTTTTTTTCCAGAATAAGGAATAGAGAGATAATATTCAGTCAGCCAAAGTGAAAACACGCCGGGAGGCTGAGATGGCAGTAAAAGTGATTCTGTACATGTGACTGTGAATGATCTAGCCGCAGGAAGTCCCTGCTGATTATCGGCAGAGCAGAGGGATCAATATCCTTCTGACAACGGGAGGGAGACATTTTTTACCGCATCAGAAAATCAAACTGCATTTCTGATGGTGTTCGGAAGGAAAGGAGAGGCTTAAAAACTCTCGACTTGACAATGGGCCGAGGATCATAAAAGCAATATTTTCGAGGGCGCACAGAAGCAGGAGGCCATATGTTTTCCTTTTTTGGGGAAATGAAAAGCAAGGGGTGACAGGCGGAAAAGCCTCTGTCGATGCAACGGTTGAGTCGGTGCCTCGAGATGTGATAAAAACAGGGCCCCGAACTCACAGCGCTCGTTTCACAGCGCTCCCCCTCCTTAATTTATGAAAGGGTTTCTTTTTCTTAGTTAGTATTTATTACTTAGTTAAATTATTACTGTTCGATAATTTACATATTGCCTGTGCTTTTTTAAATCAAAAAAACATTTTTTTCAGTATGTCTCTGTAAGCCGTCTCCCGTATTGTAGTGTGTTGTCGTATTGTATTGTGTTGCTGTCAGTTATTGTCTCTATTCCCATTGGTCTGTTGTGAAAGTTGCGCACACAGTAAGAATGTTATTGATTTTCTGAATACCATATTCTTACAACGAATACGACAAATAAAAAGATCTGAAAATCTTGAATTTTCAGACTTCGAGTCCAGCGAGCCCCGCTGACCCTTTCCTCCGAGGCCATGTTTTCCCATCGACACATTACATCCTACTGAAAATATTCAAATGAAATTTAAACTTTTTTTCTTCTGCCATTTTATTTGAGGGGTGGAAATTTGTGTTATTTTACTCTTTTAATGGAATAAGCAAGGTCCCATGTCCATGAGTTATAAAACCAGAGGGTCCGATTACATAGTTTTACCTGTAACCATTTTGATGTGTATTCCAGAACTGTTACGTAATAGTACTATTGTTTAATCATGTTGTCATGAGCCACATATTGCAGCTTTAAATCGAAATCGGATTTGGATTCCTTCAGCTCTTTGCCGTTTATTAGATAGAACAGGTGTAATGTTTTGTTTTCTTTTTTGTGGTGACATCTTTGAATTCCAGGGGTGTTTGGAATATGACACACACACGAAAAAAGAAAGAAAGCCGTGTTTTTCCAACTCGCTGGATCTTGGATCTTCTCTCCTTCCGTGACCCCAAGTTGTGAAAGAGTGAATCGCCTTTTCATCATCCCAGGTTTGTACCATCAGCGAAAAACTTCGAAACCGGATGACCTGCAGGATGTGACAGGCAGCAGGTGAAGAAAGATCTAGAGAGGAGGACGTATGCCTGTGTGACTTCTGCCTAATTTGAAAAATGTAGGTGATATTTGCAGATGACATTGTGATCTGGAGTGAAAGCAGGGAGCAGGTGGAGGAACATCTGGAGAGGTGGAGGTCTGCTCAGGAAAGGAAAGGGATGAAGGTTAGCCGCAGCGAGACAGAGGCTACATGGAGTGGAGATAAAGAAGCTGGAGGACTTTAAGTATTTTGGGTCAACAGTTCAGAGCAAAGGAGAGTGTGGAAAAGAGGTGAAGAAACAGCATCGGCCAGAATGAAAGGAGAGGTGCAGAAGATGGAGGTGAGACCGGTGATGCCGTCTTGTTTCGAGACACTGAGGAGAAGACAGGAGGCAGAGCTGGAGGCAGCAGAGATGAAGGTGTTTAGGTTCTCTCTGGGAGTGAGGAGGACGGATGTGATCTGAGCCCATGTTAGATGCCGAGGACGGAACTGCCGGTCGGGAGGTCAAGAGGAAGACCAGACAGATTTTTGGATAGAGTGAAAGAGGACATGAGGGTAGTTGGTGCAAAAGACCAGGTTGCAGAGGAGAGGGTCAGATGGAGGCAGATGGTCGTCCGTAGCCGAAAGGAAAAGAAGACTGAATAATAGATAAATAAAGACACATGAAACATCTGCAAACTACTATAAATGGAACTCATTATAGTTTCTTTTTAAAGGTCAACCTAACCTGGAACCTGAGATTCATGCTCGATCCGCAGGATGCTGTAAATTCTGCGGCATTTAATTAAAGATATCTGGACTTTTACAAGTCCTCTGGCATCAGCGCGCTCAGTTGGTTACCAAGATCCCTCGAGGTTTTCGATTTGGGTTAACAACTTTATTGAAATTGTCACGACGTTTTATGAACAAGCGTCCTCATCTTCTGCAGACGTTGCATTAGACACAAAGAAAGCAGCTTGGTAGCCAGTGATGATGTTACAGCGGTAAAAGTCACATAGATTTAATTCCAGCCTCCCTCTCGAGCTCGCCGACTAGCGAACAAAGGCTCGAGGAGCGCTAAATGAATCGCAGATGAGAGGAGCCGAGCCTCTGGAAACGGGCGGGGGGGGGAATTAACGTGTCCATTGCTGCTAATCAGAAGTGGAGCAGATAAATACCAATCACACTGGAGACTCAATTGACCTGGTGGTGAAAGCGGATTAAACGCATTTCCATTGCGGTCAAAACCCAGATGTTGGCGGGCCGGCGGGTTTTTTGACCAGTGGAACAGGAATGTGAGTCATATTAGATGTTGAACATCGGGCCGATGTCTCACTTCTGCCAATCTTGCACATTTGAAAGCTCTTCCCTCTGCTTTGTCTCGATTCACCGTGCGTGAACTCGGCAGATTCGGCCTGCGGCAACTCTGCAACGAGTCGATTTCGTCTTATTTGACGAAAAAATCGTCGCAATACCAGACGTGAGATCCACGGGTGCCACTCCGAGCGGCGCTGGGTGAAGCGGACCTCCGTCGGGGAAACCGTGGAGAACAGTCGGGCCGTCCCGGGTCACGTCGGTTGCCGTCCACCGCCCGGAAGCGTCGAATGCGAAGACCACGATCGGCCTGCCGCCCCGGATTGAAGCTTCAGCTCCGCCTCGCCGGGGCAGTGCGTGCCTCGAGCCTGCCAGGGGTGGGTGAACGGAGTCGGGGTACACAGGAGCCGCAAGAAACGCACCCCCTCCTCCCTCTCCTTTACTTTCCCCTGTCCTTCATCTCTCTTTACGGCCGTGACTTTGATGTAGCGCTGCTGCTTATGCCATATTTTTCTTGGCCATTGAACGCGGGTGGAAAATACAATGCAGCGATGTTCTCACCGCAGCCCGAGTGCATAGATTCGAACTTCACTTTACTCGACTTTAAAAGATGAAGGAACTGTTTAGAGGTGACATCGGCACTCTAATTCCCCCTTAATCCTGAACTCAACACGGCGCTCTTTTTTTTTTTTTCCCAATGAGAAGTCTCTTCCACGCCATTTAATTCTGGAGCTCTCCTTGGTACAGGGGTAGTGACATCAACGCGTGCATTATCATTCACCTGACGACAGCTGGACAAGTTAAATTTGTTGCCACGGTGATGGAAACACCGCTGAATACACCGTGCACCTATTTCCATCAGCAACATGATTTTGGTTTTATTTTTCACATTTTTTTAAGTGCCTGTACTCTTATAGCAGAAATAGTCACTTAATGTACAGTTAAACAAAAATCTGGAGCCGCAGTGCGCTGCTGCTTCGATTGAGATGAGATAAGATGTACTTTCATGATCCAATGATTGGGAAATTGTTTCGCTGCAGCAGCAAGACACACAAGGACAAGACAGTGACAAGCTAAAAATAAATGTACAAATAAAGTAAAATAAAATAAACTCTGAAGTGTAAAAGTATAAAGTATAATCTGAGAAAAAAAAAAAAACAACAAAACATTAAAACCAATATTAAACCCATAAAATCAAGCGTGCGGCTCAAGAGAAACCGGTCACCATTTCTGACCAACGCATTTTTCGAGTCTTTCGACAAATTTAATCACCTTGCGTTTAATTTCTTAAAATAAAACCCGCTAAGGCCCGAAAAAAACAAAACAAAACCGCATTCGTGAACTCGGAACATTTCGGATGTCACAGCCTGGACGGGCTTTTTAAAGCCACGCCGGGATCCGCGGGTCCAGCTTGGACCCGGGAGGACGTGTTTCCAGGCAGCTGTCGTTCTGGCCGGTGGCTCCCGACGGCAGCGGGACCGTAAGACGGCATCCAACGCGGGGAGACGAGGTCGGCTGCCAGGGCCTGTGTGACACTGCCAGTGGAAAGATGGAGCTTTTGAAATACATCAGTGGAAAGACCTTTGTAAAAACTAGCTTTCCCATGTTGATAAAAAGGAGGTGTTGACAAAATATAACATCACACACAAAAAAACAGCTTTGCGCTGAGTGAGACGGCGATAACTGATTTATAGCCGTTAAGGTAATAACAACCAACAGTCCGTAGATGTTTAATTCCATAGCTTTTCATCTACTACGCTGTCGTTAATCATTTTATTTCTTAAGGTGGACCCAAACATAAGGCAACCTTTTTTGACGTTCCAACTAAGAAGACGGATTGATTTTATCCTCTTGCCAGTAGAAAGGCTTGTTTAAGATTTATTGTCTATCAGTGCAGGGGTGAACCAATTAGCAGCGGAGCAGGCTGGGAGGGCCCGGGACACCAGGAGGGCCAATGTTAACAGGAAATAACCCGGGGAAAGAGAGAAATTATACATACATATTATATTTTATTTTTATATTTGCGGCTGATCTGCATCACCGTGCACTTGCGCCATCGGTTGGGGGGGGGGGGGGGGTGGCCGATCCCTGGCACCATTCTTTTCGTTCCCGGGATCCTGGACCCGAACTCTTTTTCAGAATTCCAATAGAGAAATTGGAATGCTAGCTTGTCGGTTTCTCTTACTGATGAAAATTCAAAATGTCACATTCCTGCTTTTCATACAAAGGACTTTCTGTCTGTCTGTCTACACTTCAGAGACGTTTGTGTGTGTGTGTGTGTGTGTATGCGGTGTGTGTATATAGTGGATTAATTGCTCTGGCTGGGAATAATAGCAGACAGATAAGGCCGACAACACACTGATTTCCAGCAGCCGGGATGAACCTCCTGCGTATCTTGCAAAAGGGAGCTAAACAGGGTGACATTTGTTTTGGTAACAGAAACATGAGAATGTATTGAAAACCTGTAGCCAGATGCACACACACCGACACACACACACACACACCACACACACCTATGGTATGCATCTTCTTACTCCCGTTGTGCGCCTCGCTCTTATTCGTCCGCAAGTCTTTTTCGTCACGTCTGTCAGTCGCAATCATCCCTCCCATTTTTATTTATCTAGCGCTCGCGGTCCCGCTCCTTTGCCCGGGTGGCTTAAATCCGAGCATGGAAACAGACTCCCTTAAGTACCTGCTCTGGAATCTCATCTGCAATGATAACTCCAGACCCTTTCCATAAAGAACTGGGAAAACAGTCAACCAAAACTTACGTTTTCGCAGAGGAAAGAAATAGCAAGCCGGCAAGGAATTCCTGCGGCCTTTGGAATCCGACTTCTCGTTGATGCAAGACTTTTGTCAAAGTGTTTGGGGAATCGGTAATGTTGGAACGCGCGAGTTTGTGAATGATTCAAATGAGACGATCATAAATTACTGTAAGCCGTGGCGGCGGCAAACAGAGGAGCTGTTGTCGCCCGGAATATTTTCGAGACGTATTGCTGTTCTGTCAGGGCTTGCTTCTTTACTTGATTTGGCTGGGAAGGTGTTTTGGCCTCTCAGGTGCCAACCCCTTGAAGTAAAGATGCCAGAGATTTGTGACCCCCGCCATTCCCTGGAATTAAATGTTTCAATGCAACACACGCACAGGCCCGTTACATGATTCACCGCAGCTTTTCAGAGTTGTGTCTTTTCTAACAAATCACATAAAGCCAAGCTGCTTGACTGATTCTCTGAATATTTCTTTTGAATATCCTGGTGTGTATTTGATCTTCTCCAGGCCACGTCTTACTCATTCATTCCTTCATTCAGTCATTCTCTAGACCACTTATCCTGCACTTGTGTGGTCATGGAGTGCTGCAGCCTATCCCAGCTGTCATTGGGCACGAGGTGGGGTTCAACTTGGACTGATCACAGGGCCGCATATGAGAAATACAACCGTTCATTCCCTTCTTCTTTTTTTCTTTCGGCTTTTCCCTTCAGGGAAAACCTCCTCCATCTAAACCTGATCTCTGTATCCTCTTCTCTCCCATCAACTAACTTCATGCCCTCTTTCACTGCATCCATAAATCTTCTCTTTGGTCACTTCCAGTCCCAGCATCCGTCGACAACCATTCATTCTCTCATTAACATCATATAGAGACATCCAGCCATTCACCCTAGCATTCGACGTCTCATAGAGACGTTCAACCGTTCAACCTCTCACTAAGTCATAGTAAAACATACAAGCATTCACTCTCATTCACACATCACATAGAGACACACAGCCATTCACTGTCTCATTCAAATATGTAATAATTCACCCTCTTATTCAAATGTCCTATTGAGACACGCAACCATTAACTGTCTTATTCACACGCCATACGGAGACATTCACCCACTATTTTTCTCATTCATGTCACACAGAGGCGTCCAACCATTCATGCTCTCATTCACACATCTGGTCAGTTTAGGGTCTCCGATGTCCAACCCTGCATGTTTTTGGACCGTGGGAGGGAGAATCCAGGAGAGTCCAGAAAACACCTGCGGAGACACGGGGAGAGCATGGAGACACAAAGGCCCCCTGCCGGACTCGAACCAGGGACCGTCTCGCGGTGTCGGGAAGCGCTAACCACTGCGCCACCATGCCGACCCATGTCTCTTTTTTATTTCTTTGTTTTTGAAAATATTTTTGCAGATTTCTCTGTGATAGCTTGCTCAAGCTTTGGTGATTTCTCACAGATCTTTTAGGGTTTTTTTGTTGATTCCAAGGCACTCCTTTTCTTTTCCCGGACATTTTACAATGATTTCTAATCAATTTACTTGTGGGATTCGGTGAAACTCTGAACCCGATCAAACATAAACCAGTACCATGTCCTTGGATAAACAAGACGAACTGATAAGACACATTATTTAATAAAAGCCAGCAGACTTTCAGCTCTTTTCATGTTCCCATTCATGCAGCAGGGGATTGTTTTACATATGCAGAGGCAGTTCCATATTGTGTGAGTGCATGTTCAATGTGAGTTTGGGGAGGGATGAGTGACAGCCAGGGACTGCTGTGAACCTGATCGTGGTTGCATCAGAGGGACCGGATCATCAGAACCCAATGAGGCCTTCCAGTGTCCTTTCCCCGTCTTGTCTGTGAGTAATCTGTTTTTTGGGGGAGGGGGGGGGGGGGGGGGGTTGTGTTCGCATATTCACGATCCGGTCAGCCAGGCAACATGGAAAAAAGATTCAAAAACAACAAAGGGTGGGCACCGGAGGTTTAATCATGATTCCTGGTGTGCGGTATTTCGTGTGTCGGGTCTGTAGTTCATGGAAAAGGGGCCGGGCCGCAGATGAGCATCCTTTGGGGGACAGTAGCTGCAGCTGAACAACACAAGGCAAACAGCAACGAAAACCTGCGAGGTGATTTTCCAGCCGGGCTCTGCCTCCGGCGCGGTGCCCTTTCTTTTCCACTACGGTGTGTTTGCTTCCCGGCAGTTGCACCCAACAACCCCCTCCCCCGTTTCATTCAGAGAAATAAGAGATACAGTTACAGCCATTCAGATTGTAGGAAAGTCAACTGGAGGTGGTGACAATGAGCCTCACTCAGAGGATTACCTTTTGTGAGAAGAGTCATTGCCAGACGTTCGCCGGTGAATAGACGGTTGGGTTTGAGGAAAGCGGGGAGGATTCGGTTTTCGAAAGGGCTCTCAAAGGCGACAAAGCCGCGTACGAAAACATCATTCGACGAAAGAGTTAGATTTGATCGCTCAGAAATCGCGATTGACCCGCCCAGTGTCACGATCACCAACAACGATTCGGATGAAAGGCGTTTTCCGCTCATATCCCGTTGGCATCCGGGCGATGAAAAGATCTTCGTCTGTGTTTTCACAGACATAAAATTTCTTTATTAAGCAGTGCACGCTGTCCTCCACGCGCCGCGGCCATTTAAATTTCCATGATTGTTGAAGACACACGGGTCTCCACCCTCGAGCAGATTTATTTTCTCACATGCTGGGTGAGGTGTCTGCAATTCCTCCCCCACCCTGTCATTGTTTGTTCTGCTGTTAAGTATGAATATGAGCAGAGACCAGGCAGAAATATAGCCTCGTTTGAGGCCTTTTCTTGGTCCACTGAGTGCCGTTTGTTGATGTCACTGCGCAGCTTTCCAGACGTCTGTAGTCCGCCGAAACCGTCAGTGGATTAAAAACGAAGCCTTTGAGATTCTCCACTTACGAACGATTTGTTTTTTTTTCCCTGAATTCCAAAATGCAAAAATTTATGCATGCATGCATGATGCGGTTTTCACGTCAACACACCGGTGTTAGAATATTATTGGAAGCGTGCATCCAGCGACTTTCTGTATTACGTTAAGTGAAATTACAAATGACATGTTCATGGATTGTTAGGTTTTTTTCTTACCTCGCACGAGTGCGTCGCTGTAATTACTCCTGTCTGATTTCTGCGCCCTTTTTCTCAAAATTAAGTAATGTGGGCAACTGTGATCACCTGGATGAACCCCAGTGAAAATATGTTAAGATGAATGCTGACTTTCCACTATGCTCTTCATATTGCCTTCAAACAGATGCACACACGATGAGTTCCCTGTCCAGACATCCAAGCATGCCGGGAATGAAATAGAAATCCTATCACATCCAATTCTGCATCTTGTGCAGAAAAAGGGGGAGCCAGACAGTTTTCAAACGCGCAAAACAAACAATACCTCCATTCCTCACACACATGCACACAAGCCCCGTTGCTCTCACACAATGGAAACACACACCTCCCAAATGAGTCACGCTCCCCGGTGCTTAGCATCATGAGCGTTCCCTGAATGAGCTGTGAGTGCGACTGCGTGATATGACAGCCTCGGGGGTCAAATGAAACACACACTCTAAGTGCCACTTCATCTTGAAGGCGTAACAGTGAGCAGCCGCTTCAGACTGAACTCAAATAACGCTGGACTGTGTCTGCCATTGTGTGCTCCCCGAGCCTGTATGCCGGTGCATTGTAAAAACCTCCGCCTTTTTGCACTTTCCTGCAGACATGCATGACTTCTCTCCTTCAGCCCCTGCTGTCTGTTTATGTAGACTACCACCGAGGCGCCGAGGAATGCAACCCTCGACACACTCCGCTCACACGCACACACACGCACATCTCCGACGCGAGGAGTCTGCCTCAACCTGCTGATACGAGCTGTTTGTGTTTTACTTTTAACACACAGGGGTAAATGTTTTGATTAAAAGGCCGTTACTATTTTGCTAGTCACAATGGCTTTGTAGTGGAGGGGTTTGCTGCAGCGCTGACGGATGGACGGCCGCTCCCTGCCTCCAGTGAGAAGGTGAATGAGAGAGGAGCTGTCATCGCCCTGCTGCTGACACCGTTGCCTTGAGACGGAGAGAAGAGGGTAGGGGAACGGTTAGATGAAGAGCCAGCGATGGACGATGTGCTGAAGTGGGAGAAAGAGATTAGGGAGAGGAGTAAGCTTGAAGAGGGAGACAACATGTGCGATGGAATCATGGAGGTCAGCAGTGGGCGCAGCTCACCTCACACCCCTTTCCCATAAGGCCGCGGTGCAGACAGAGTGGGAGACCGCGTTACGTAAAGCGGGAGAGCAGGTGGGAAGAAGACAGAGGAGCACAGAAAGTCTCTTTGCAGTCTGGCCTCGGGTCAGCGCTCCGGTCACTGCGGCGTCCCATGACACGGTGAAAAGTTTCACCGCTCGCAGTCACAGGAAGCCCATTACGCTGGTCGCCGCGTACGCAGCGGTATGGCCACGTCAGAGGATGACGGCATTACATAAATCTCCGGGAACAAAGAACAATGAAGGAGCGACTCTCTGAAGGATAGATTAATAGGTTCAATTAAAGATGAGAGATGAAGAAAAATAATTTTTATTTTTTTTTTTGTGCAAAAATGCTGTGAGCCATAAAACACGACCGTGCTCGAACACGTCTAATTACAACTCCGTTTGGATTCCCCCGTGTTTACACACTATAACAAACTCCCAATCTCCTTTGATGCAGATATCAAAACATAATCCGACCACGGTAAACTATCATTTGACTTCAAGTGCGTGTTTGAATCTAATATTTCTTCAGCGCCACTCAACAGTGTGTTGGAACAAGATGCTGAGCTCTGAACTGCGGCTGCAGAGCTGCCAGTCTCTGGTTTGAAGAGCGGTGCCACAGTGACTCCTGTGGGCCGTTCGTGCAAAATGCAAATTTCGCTTGAAAATATTTTATTTTTCATCCCTCATTTTGACATTTATAATCCATTCAGGTACTCTTTCATTACCGGAGTATAGAAGTGTGGATTTTAATTTCAGGAACCTGGAATGTGGCCTGTTGCTCTAGCAACGACAGTAGCAGTTACATGAATATGCCTCCGCCTGTGTACGGGAATGGCAACCTCTAGCGATTTGAATAAGTTGAATATTTTTTAATTTCTTTTTTGGCAAAAACAAGGGACCTGTAGTAAAAAAGAAAGTGAAGAGAGTGAATGGCTCCACTGCAATAATGTACCTGAAAAGGGTTGATGATATCATGGCGGCGTGCAGAGAAGCCAGACGTCGATGCACAGCGATCAAAGAGGTCTGAATTCTGGGTCTGCGGGGGGATATTTGTCTCTACAATCAATAAAAGATGACAGTAAGTAGAACAATGAACAATAAATACCATATAAAAACATCAGACAGAACAGTTAATGGTAAATTCATGACCTTATAGAGTTATTTAAAAGGTCAGTTGCCGAAGGTACGAATTAAAGTCTATTGGTCCTGTGTCTTGGCAGACACGACCTGCAGCCTGAATCAAATCTAAGACATGACATGCTAGTGAACGACTTCATGCAGTTTGTTGGATTCTACAGGAAGAGAGTTTTATTCCATTTAAATGGGTTCACGGAGCACGAGTTCAGCAGCAAGTACAATCAAGGTCTATCTTTGGCTAAGAGGTGTTTTTTTTTTTAAGGGATAAACCTGGAAATTACCGTCATTCGTTGGACCTTTAACTTGCATTTTCTTCGCCGCTAATGATGAGAACGGAAATAAAAGAGAAGTTCAAATTTAATTTTTCTCTGATCGTAACATCATTGCAGAAGCACAGATACCGTGACGGTGTCTGACATTAAGCATGTAAAGACTCCCTTTCCAACACATTTGCTTGAGCTAATATCAGTATTTTGTGTCATTTATGAAGTGTTTTTGCTTCTCGCCACCACCGCCCGTGTAGTCACGATTAGAGTTGCCCCAACTTTGAATCCACACAACTCATGCCCCCTCCACGGGTCGGCTGTTAACACAGAAAATATGACGCTAACAAATTTTCACCCGCTGTTATACACTTCCCCTCCGCTCGGTTGGAGCACATGTCGCCTCAAGGTCAGAAAAGCAATTTGGAACTGAAAAGGGTTGCTGGTTGAAATCCAGCTATGAAATCTGTGTTGAGAGAGAGTAAATGCTTTGATTTGGTTTTATCAGGTGTCTTAGAAGTATAGCAATGTTCGCTCTTGTTTGCGAAGCAACATATGGCTCGCCTAATGTTACCATTACTTTTAAATTGCTTTATATTTCACTAGCCGTGGTTTTTTGTAGCTTGATCTGTTTTGCATTTAAGGCTCTCAATTCACATTTATACCAAATCCAGTTGCATTCATGACAGTATTTCTGAGATGTCAAGCAACGTCACTGATACCTTGACCTTTTTTGAGATGAGGAGGAGAGTGAATGACTGCCGCTTCCATTGTCGCTTCTTTTCATTCGTTCTCATTCAGGGATCCCAACATTTCGATTTCTACTTCAATTTAGATATTTTGTATATTTTCCGCAATATTCATTGTGTGACAATCATATGATTTTATCCATTCAATAGTGAACCATTCATGTTTAATTTGAACGCAGTTCACGGCATTAATTTGCTCATATAACTCAAAGTTTCTATATTAAATGCCAAAAATTGCAAATGCATCTGATGGCTTTCCAAACGGAGGGAGTTTGGTTGCAGCAGTCAACTGGATCCACAACCCCGCTTTGGATAAAAACTGATAACGTTCCTAGAGGGAAATCAGTATGATTGACGTGCGTCTTCCATGTGGTGATAAAATCAATCCCGGAAAAAAACAGATTATTGCAAGATTTCAGCCAAAAGCCCTCAAGTTGCTTCCAACGATTCAGCAGAGGATGGCAGAGAAAATATTTTATTATCCTGCATCAAAGGATTGACCGGTGCAACGCTGCCCCTCCAGCAGTATCCGTGATCACAAGTATTTGTCACAATTGAATAGCCACTGTAAAGTTTCCCACTCAACACGAACTGCTCTGGGATATTAAAACATTGTATTTCACATCAATGAGAATCGATTCCAACCTTTACAACCACCCGCTGTCTTTCAATATTATTTCAATATTATATGATTTCAATATTTCAAAATTAGAGGATTTTATGATTACTGCTCTGCAGAGGAGTACCTCTGTGCTACCACTCCCTCAATATCTCACTCATTGACACATGCCATGTCCTCATCCCGCTTATCTAATTTTATCCATGGTGTTGTCATTTTGTCACCGACTTTTATCTTTGTTGTTGTCTTTTTTGTTAACCTATTATGTATTTTTATCCTTGTCGTTGTTTTCACATCCTTTTTAAAAAACAAGGTTTTAATTGTCTCTGATATTTATTTATATTTGGATCCATATTTATTGATTTTGTCATTGTTTCGCTGCTGGGACAATTGAATTTTCCCGATGCGGATCAATGAAGTACTGTCCTAGCCTATCTTATCCTACTACTTTGGAGGAATTTGGTTGATTTTCGCCTGCTACGAACAAACTAAGGTGGAGTCGTCTGACACGTTCCACCGTTACACATCATCGATGAGTGAGCGTCAAGCAGTGCAACGCAAATGTGAAGTCAGTGGCCAGCAGTGAGCTACTTCCACTTTTCATACATCGGGTTGTCGCTTCTGTCATCTGCGATCTAAATTTTGTCATCTGCTATCTAAATTTTGAAAATGAAGATTTCAACAGGTATTTCCAATGAAGAAGGGGTTGTTTTGTGGCATAGCATTTGAGTACAATGTGAAAGATGCTGGTGTCATTTTTTCTGTTTTCTGTAAAACCGCAGTGATGTCAAGAGGTGAAAAGTCTGTCTTTGGGCGGGTGGAAATGAAGAAGTCTCGGGAGTCATCCTTTACAGCAGGACATCACGGCCTATCATGTATCACTGCGTGTGGTTCTTAAGAAGAGGAAATACTCCAGGACTGAGACAGAGAGAGCTTCCCTCTTGTGCCATCAGTGGCATTAATTTCACTTGGGGAAGCTGTACTGTCACAAGGCCTGATGCGGGGGGGGGCGGGGGCTGAATGGAGTAGTTGAGGTGTAACAAGAGGAGGCACCGAACTCTGGAAATGCAACAATGTCAGCTCATTGACGGCAATTATTTTCCGATTCAGTCATTTCCTTTACCATTTGTTGCCTGGTGCTCCAGGCTCCACTTCAAATCCCAAATAACTTGCCCTCTAAAGATCAATACGGTGACTTCATACTGCGAGGTTCCATCAGCTGTGGAGGGAATAATAGATCAGGGAAATAGAGAGCCATCAGAACTTGTTAATGTTTGGGTCTTGACCTCTACGTAAACAGCCTGAAGACAGGAAGCTTCCTGCAGGTGGACAAATAGAAGCCTGTTTGCATAGGGAACTGCATGATTAAATGTTAAAACAACAACACTGAAAGCAGCCGTTCGACCCCTCAGTCTTTAAAGAAAATGTAATAATAATAATAATTACAGCAATACATTTCATTCAAGCTGCCTGACTCGACACTCAAGGACACCGTGCAGATACAAACATATACAAAAAAAGAAAAAACGGTTTTAGAAGAATCAATAAAAGTGAGAGAAAAATCGAAGTAAAAAATATATGAATTAATAAATAGATAAATAAAAGAGAGAGAGCAGGTGGAACAGGCCGCTTTAAACAGATATGTTTTAAGTGCATGTAATGGATCTTTTAGATTACTCAAGGGGATTTACGTCCAGGAGGCTTCCGCCCCCTCCCCCTGCAGAACCAAACAGTAGATATATCACAGTTATGGTTTCTCTCGGTTCCGCCGACTGTTTTCCCCGACGGGGACTGAAATGCAGTCGTTGTCCTCGGTGAAACGATCCCGATCACACCGATGGGGAAAGTCCAGGAATTGTAATCGAGCCCAGATCTGGAACTGCGGTTCGATGAGTATGGCTCTTTCCAGAGGTTTGAGATGCTGTCAACGGGTCTTCTCCTGGATACCCGTACTCATAATAACCGCCGTGGTGTTGTGGTCGTACTATGCCTACGTTTTTCAGTTATGCCTTTGTAAGTATGAAACCGCGGTGCTCTGTTGTGATTTGTGTTTGTCTATTTATTTATTTTTTTCAACCGCTGATCTGCAACGCAAGAACACCGCAGATTGCCGCACAGCAGTGCTGACAGACTTAACACTCCCGGCCGGGTACAAGCTAGCAAACTATGCGGAAGTGCTTCCGGCTTTGTATTTATTCGACTGCGCATTTAGCATTTTAATAAAAGTCCGTATTCCAGTGAAACGACTCAATACAACCTTAAAAGGGAAGCTAGGATTTATCCCTCCCTTAAACCTGTCATTCATGGCTAATAGTGCTAGCTTATAAACATGAATTCCCGTTTAAACAATGAAGGGAGTGAGTGAAGATGATTAGAATTTCGTAATAACCGCCTGTCATTTTGTGCGTAACAAACCTGCTCCTTGTCTCTTCTTCAGTCACACTTGACAACACGTTGGAAAAAGGTGAGTTTCCCCACTGTGTTTTTGTTTACCAGCATTGCACAGGAAGGTTAAATGTGCCATTGTTGAGCAGTGCTTTGTGCTTTGTCTCCACAGTGGTCTACCTCTTGGTGTTCCATGTTTGCTTCGTGATGTTCTCATGGACCTACTGGAAGTCTATCTTCACCCCTCCGGCAACCCCGTGCAAAAAGGTATCGTTTCCCCTTTCCAACGGACAAGCTGAGCATTGTAGTTTTTATTCACATGTTTATTCTCAAATTAAAAAAAAAAAAAATGCTGCCCTAGTTCCAGCTGTCGTATTCAGACAAACAAAGATACGAGATGGAGGAGAGGCCGGACGCCCAAAAGCAAATCCTGGTTGAGATTGCCAAGAAACTACCCATCTCGACTCGGGCTCAGTCTGGAGGTGAGCTGTCCGTTTGCCATCATCTAAACCTTTATGCACGTGGCCTTTTCGGGTCACATCTGCAAACCAGTGAGATATCAAGGCCGACGCAGCAGCCGCAGTCCAAATGAATTGGTTAATTGTATTTCGGCTGAGAGCGATCGGATATTTTACCCGTGTCATTAGTGCCGATTGTTTAGCCTAAGTCCTCAGCTGCAGGAAGTACGGTGAAGGTAAAACAGCTCATGTGTCGTTCATTAATCTGGCCGTCCTCTTGTCGCCAGCTATCAGGTTCTGCGACCGCTGCCAGGTGCTGAAGCCTGACCGCTGTCACCACTGCTCAGTTTGCGAAACGTAAGTCCCCCCTTTCCTCCTCAATACATTCATCAGGAGAGATTGAGCGAAGCCAGGAGATACTGTAGGTGGTAGCCAGGCACTATTAAGATAATGGGAAGAGGTCTTTTTGTTGGCTTATCATCTCTTGGAAAGAATACCCCGTTTGTCAATCAGTGCTGTTTTAATTTGCCGTAAGGGAATTAGAAGGTAGCTGTTAAAGGTAAAGCCGGACTTTGACACTGACTGTGTATACAAGTCACTTATCTGGTGCACGATAAAGGGATGATCTTTAAGACGGAGATATTTTTATTTATTTCTCAATCTGATTGCCATCTAATCAACACTTACAATTATTAAAAGTAATCGAACACGTGCGTTGGACGTAAGCAGTCCTTCAGAGGTTATTTTTTAACTTTCGCCTACTGCTCCCAAGTGTCGACTGAATGGCCAGTGTGAAAGCATTTAACGCCACTCCAGCTGAGCCTCTTGAGGCTTAATGTATGGAAATGGCCTCAAAGTGGTATTCCACTGTTTGGCTCGAAACTCTTAAATTTCACAGGAACGCGTGTATGTGGAGCACGTCTCGATTGCTTGATTTCCAACCGAATGTTATGCTATGAAATAAGAATATTACAAATGTATGCTGCTGTTGGTACACTTAATAGACCTGACTGTATTATTGCAATATATAAGAAAAATGGTCATGCTTTTCATAAATGTTTTTTATATAGTTTCAATTAATTTTTAGCTCTTTATTTAAAATTAGACAGTTTACATATACAATTTTCAAGGTTTTTGAAATATAGAAAACAAGGCGGATATACATTTAAAGTAATGACTTTTCTTGTTTGTGAAATATATATCGTCTTTTTAAATTAATAAGTCAACGTGTCCACCTGGGGTTCGGATGTGACACTTTCACAGAACGTGTAATTAAGTGAATAATTGAAGCACAATTTTCTTTTCAAGGTGTGTTTTAAAAATGGACCACCATTGTCCGTGGTAAGTGGTAATATTTTATTTTATTTATTTCCCATACAGAAAGACTTAATAATTTTCTTTTCTAACACCATCATTTGATTTTCTTTTAGGGTGAACAACTGTGTTGGATTTTCCAACTATAAGTTTTTCCTGCTTTTCCTCTCCTATTCCATGCTTTATTGCATATTCATTGCTGCTACAGTCTTTCAGTATTTCCTGAAATTTTGGGTGGTAAGTATCAATCATTTACACAATTTTTCATGGTGACTTTCAAAAGTTAGAGGTCTACATTGATCGCGAAAGCAGATAAGTTGCACAGACTTGATTTATAACTCTCAGAATAACAGTTGTCCTGTTCCTCCCTTTCCCGCAGGGCGACTTTCCAAATGGGCCCGCAAAGTTTCATGTCCTTTTCCTCATGTTCGTGGCTCTCATGTTCTTTGTCAGTCTCATGTTTCTCTTTGGTTATCACTGCTGGTTGGTGGCCAAAAACAGATCCACTTTAGGTGAGTGCTTACATTCTCAGCCGATGTCCGAAGCAGTGTCTTGAACGACATGACGCTGCATTCTTTGTATTCCGCTGCTGGATGAAACATTTACTTTCAAGCAAATGTAGAAGCATGTGTTTGTACATAAACTTTCATCTCTTTTTGAATAATAGATGTGGAGAATTGAAGTACAAGAGCACGTTGTTAACCCTCCTGTGTTTGTTGTTCTCCAGAGGCTTTCTCTGCCCCAGTTTTTGTCAGTGGACCAGACAGACACGGTTTCAACGTCGGCATACGCAAAAATCTGCAGCAGGTATTTGGAGAAGACAAGAGATTGTGGTTCATCCCGGTCTTCACCAGGTAAGTTAAATGTCAAGACTTATAGTTTATAAGCGCGCTTATAGTTGACTAATATTTGTCCTTACGTTTGGATGTAGATTGTTAGATACATGATAATCTAAATTTAATTGCTTAACAACAAAACGGAAGCCGTTGTAAATGAAGCAGAACTTGGGCTCGTAAACAAAATACCGAGTGACGCTAAAATTCTCGGATCTTTGACCAGCCTCCATCTTTCCGTTTGCAATGTTTCTGTCAGCCAGGGGAACGGACACTACTTCCCCTTGAATAATCGGAGTGAATCTCAGAACCCCTTATTAGCTAATGAGGAGATGATGGAAGAGTCAGATGATGGATCTGAGGAAGGAAGCTTGGGTGAGTCACTTGAATCATGTCACATGTTTTTATACCTCCACATATTCCCTGTAATTCACAGAGTCTAAATTAGTTTTTGAAGGCGGATATCTGAAAGCAAACTTTTTACTTTGATATTTTTCTTTCATGTTTTATAAGACATTATTGGTATTTTCATCCAGGTCCCCCCTTGGCAAACAGATTTCTCTAAAGGAACATATTAAATAACAATGGATGTGCCAGTGTTATTGCTTAAGCACGAAACAAAAATATAAACTTTTAATCAAATTTTTTTTGAACAAAATTTATATAAATTGCAAACAGTGATTTTCTGTTGCACCTGATTTTTACGTGCTGTACGTTGTTTTCCCACAGAAGGTTAGTTTATATTTTCAGACAGATGAATGGCTAACATGGTTAAAATTTCAAGTTTAATTCTAATTGGAAAGGAAATTATACATTTTTATGTTGAAAATTAGATAATCCGTCATTTGCTCAAAATGTATTTGCTTCAATTTAAACAATAATAATAATCACAATCTTCGGAACATAGCCAGTCTTGCTTTAAAAGTGTGTGCTGATACTGAGGCATGAAAATTTTATTATTTTTTGGGCCAAACATACTGTTATGATTCTGGCCTCACTCTAGCTTTGAATAAAGACATATGTTTCAAATTTATTCATTTAAAGAACCGAAAGGGTTTGGCTTCAGACTTTACGGTAGTGATCCTTGTGGCAGATGGTGAGAGGAGGACGAGCACTTGTGGAGGGTCTTGATGCTGCAGTCGCAGAAACTGTCACACAGATTGTCACAGACAACACACACACACACACACACACACACACACACACACACACACACACATATATACACACACACACACACACACACACACACACCGGAGAAACTGGCACGTGGAGAGAAGAGATAAAATAAAAAAAAAAAAAAAAAAAATAAAACATGAGAGTTTGTAAGAA
>CAAKHD010003425.1:17202-47558 GCA_901007705.1 Fistularia tabacaria | reverse complement strand
TGGAGGGCACACACATCCACACACACACAGAGTCACACACAACACACACACACACACACACACACACACACACACACACACACACACACACACACACACACACACACATATATACACACACACACACACACACACACACACACACCGAAGAAACTGGCACGTGGAGTGAAGAGATCAAATAAAAAAAAAAATAAAAAAAATAAAACATGCCAGTTTGTAAGATAAGGTTACGTTAAGTAATGGACACGGTCGGTTACCTCAAATGTGTAAATGCAGAAAAATGTGGAGCTTAGAAACAAACAGAAAGAAATTATGGATTTTGCCCATATAGGCCAAACATGAAGCGATTGGTTTACATACTTGTAGATACTGTATGTGCGAAAATGAAAACATTTTTCCGGACCAAATAATGCTGGAAACTATGCTTTCGGGGGAGATCTAGAAACGTTTTTATGATGTAGTTTGACCAGCAGATTGCACTTTGACTCACCAGCACTGTATGCAGGATGTTAAGGAGAGTTTGGGGTGCATGCAGATACACCTGAAGCAGTGTTTTAGTATATCGGCAATATAATTCCCCCCTCCTGGAATCATAATATATCAGTCGGTAATTTTAGCAGATCACACTGAGGTAGCTCCAGCAAAGCGTATTCCTGGAGCCTGGCAGATACATGCGTGGTGGTGGATTGAGTGGGCTGACTGTGGATATTACAGAACGTTGTTACCCTGTGGGTGATATTAGCAATTCTGCCAGTGCAATCTATTTAGCCACAAAATAGATTGCGTCGTAAAAGAATGTTAAATATACTTTAATCTCTTTGAAGAGCCGCTTCAAGTTCAAGTAACTCTGGGGAAAAACAAAAAGCTTTGCTCGGGCTGCAAATCCTTTAATGATTTGGAGATAAACTGTTGTTTTTGTGACCTTTTTTTTTTTTTTCTTTTAGTTAGTCTAATATTGTTAAGGAGGCCAAGTTCAATATAATTAATGAGGTGGGATTTATACATTTAACTGTTTTGTTTTGAGATAGCAATTTTCTAATTTCTTGTCCTTGTTTTGAGTTAGATGTGCCTGTAGGTTAAGGACAATAATATAAAACTTAATTGCTAGCACGTTTCACAGTCCGCCATCTGGCAGTAGACATTAAGTATTACACATCCAAGTATTAGGCTTCTTATCCATCAGTCGTGACAACAACTTAGATCCTCCTGTTGTCAACTGTCCAACATTTTCAGGGTGGTTTATTTATAATAAAGATCCCCAATATTATAAAGATTTTCCAGCCTTAAACTCCCACCTGCTGGTGGGTGACGTTTAAAATCTATACTTCAGCACTTGGGTAGGATTCAGCGAAGACGGTCAATAAATCCTTAAAAGTGTTGGCACAAAGGACCGGTGGCATGATCATCCCTGCAAAAAGATGAACGCGGTAATCTGTCAACTCGAAAACTGAGGCAGAAGATACTCAAAGGGCGTCATCTTGCTTCTCTTGGGTCGGAGCGAACCGCCAGAAATGGATAAACGTTCCAGATTCTCTTTAGATTGGAGGCCCGCTCCCTCTCCGTGATGGCGCCCTTGCCCGACTCGACAACATGCATCATTATAAATCCACGATTCGCCATTAAATGGCTTAAAGTTGAATTTAATCTCCAAACATGAGAGAAAACAAAACGTCCCCCGAAGAGTTGGGAAGGAGTCCACTTTCCCTATGAGGCAAATGATGGCATCTGCTCAAGGGGTCGCCATCCCAGATTCCTTGGAATGAATATGAGCAAGACAATTATTATTCATAGAGAGCGAAGAAAAGGCAAGTTTAGAAACCCCCACTGAAAAGGAAGGGATTCCTCTTCCTAAACTCCAGTGACACAAGTGATTCCTCACGGAACAACGTTTTCAGTGACTGCTGCCTTTGTCTAACATTGGCTCGGATAACCCTCATCATTTAGAGTTTTTTCACACCTAAATGAATCCGTAGATTTAAGAAACTGTCTGAGCTCTCACGGATTGTGACAAGAAGTCCCTGCAGTGGAGGGAGTTACAAATCATACACCCAACATCAATATTCCATTACCATGACGGCAGGACTCCCAACTTAATGCAAATTGAAGAAAAAAAACTTACAGAAGATATCAATATAGCACAAAAAAAGCTTATTGGGAAGAGAGCGATCAAAAATAAGCTCTCCTGTCATGTAGAAAATACCTCATTGGCAAAATAACACCAAGCGGGGACGATATATTACCAAAAAAAAGGGAATGATGGTGAGGATGACAGTTACCCATATAGTCTCCAAGCTCTATTACTGCTTTCACAAGTCCTCACTCGTACCACTGATTGCAAATAGCTGCAGCCTTTCCACCGACAAAAGTGGCTCTCCTGTAAATGGAGGGACATTTCCGCTCCTTCCCCTCAAGACCGGCATAGTGCACTTGACAAAAAAGGGAAACTTGAAAGTGGCGTACTGAGCGACAGAGGGTGAATCTGTCAAACGCTTTGGGATCCCTTGTCTGTCGTTAACGCCGTGACTGTTTAACGGAAGATGGTTTACTTGTTCGGGAACGAGATTGGTGAGGGTTAGGATACGGGTGTTCGAGACTCTACATGATTTGGACTTTATGAAGTGGCAGTCAGGTGTACGTACATTTATAGGCTTTATGAATCGATTGTTTCTCTTCCAAACATCTCATAAAAAGTTCATTTTGAATAACTCAAGAGAGCTTTCTTTATTCTTTTTGAGGATTCTTCTCAGATATTGTGCTGGAGTAATTTGGTTTCTACCCATTTCTTTTCACACCATATCAGTGCAAAAGCGCACAATTACCCAGCTGAAATTTTACTCAAAAAATAAACCAGCTGGATGCTGAAATGATTCCCGTCTCCTCGATCTATCCTCAGAACTCACCTTCCCTCCGACCGGCTTTTTTCGCTGAACAATGGAAGGTCAAAATAGACGCTTGTATTTGGGATCTTTTACATTATGCTGCCACCCGGTGGTCACATTACTCACCGAAACTGCGTGAGCTGCTCGAGACAAACAGTAATTGATTTAACATGCTGACATTTTTGTGATTTGTTTTTTTTCTTACTTTTCAGTCGAGGACCAAGACCCCTCTGTTACCATAGAGATGGAGGAATCGTAATTTAATGAAAGCGTACAATTACGTTGTTGAAGAGGAGGTAAATACATATCACTCACAAACACTGTGTACCACCTGGGCGGGGGAATGCATTCCAAGTGTTGTGGATAATCAGTCGCCACTGATGCCACGCAACTCGGAAATGCGCACGGGTACCAGGTACCACTTGCCCCCGCCAGAAGGTGACTTACATGGTAACGAGAAGAACCGAATGGACAACCAGCATCATCGTGTCGTCACCTCCCACCGAATATTTTAGTAGGCCATCACGATTTGGAAAAATACGGACATAAGAGCGCACGCCCGTCCGGGGTGTCACGTTTTCCCACGATTGTTCGCTCTCTAGGATTCATCCTGTGGGATTATATTTACCGTGGATGGGAGTCCTGTCTGGCACTGTGTGATTTTACATTCCACTTGTTCAGATGTGGGGCCGGGAGTTTACAGGTTGCAGCTCAGGAGTCTGCACAGAGCTGCCGTCCAATTTTCCCTTGATTTGGTTTGGTTCCAGATCTCTCTTGTACTGATTCATTCAACTGGCTTATCAGCCGTGCAGCATAATTTAAGCAGATTAGAATACCTGACCTAACCAAGCCTTACTCATATCTAAATGTCCCGGTGTTGCAGGAATCCACTTTTCAAATGAATGTATCCTTTTCCCTGCTTCTGTTTAGACTCTGCCAAGATTTTAGGCAAGTTGCTGAAGAGCCTTTTTAGCTGCTGTCATGACATTTCTTCGTGTCTGATCAGACAGGTCAGTAATGAAACCATAACAGGCGTATATCCGTAACTAAACTCCGTCACAGCTCCATATTATTTTTAAGTAAATATTCAAACGTCAACCAAATTACGTTGGCATACATGAAGCTGATCACGTCCTCATTAATCCTGTCCTGATTATTTTTTGTAACTTAATGAAAGCTGGCAATCAGAAATAGATGTGGTGATGAGTTTGAGTGTTGGATATGCATCCAAATCACATACTGACAGAAAACAGAGATCACAGAACGGATTTCTATGTTTATAGTAGCTATATCTTGATTCACGGCTGGGGAGTTTATCAACATACATGTAATACTTTCTGGTTTGTGTACTGTTTCGGGTTCTTTTTATTTGAACTATTAAAAGTGTCTGGTAGAAATCTAGGGGGAAAGGCCATGAGTTAATTTGCCAAGTCATCTTAAAAAAAAAAAAAAAAAAAAAAGCTAAACACGAAACAAAGTCATTGAGATATCACCAGGAAATTAGCACATTTTAAATTTATGACTGAAAAAACTTTGCAATTAGTTCTATTTTAGATAAATTTCAAACATTTTTAGAATCGCATTGCCAGGTCAGTGACCCAATGTCAGGTTCCTTTCATTTTGAATAATAGAAAGGCCCCATTTAGACACATTAAAATAGTGGAACTGGACTAAATCCCATCAACAAGGGGACATTAATGTTTGTGTTGCACATCTGACATATCAGTCTTCATACCTAAACAAATATGATACAGATATGTATTAAGAAACGGCACTTTGTCATTGTAATGCTTTGTTTTCCTCTTGCATTGCCCAGCCCAAGTTCAGATTTGTTCATATACTGAATATAATTGTTTTAAAATATTATTGGTTAATCTTTTTTTTTTTAAACAGTCATTAGTAATTTGATGAGACTGGAATGTACATGTGAAAGATGGATTCGTGGTCTGCTTTTTTTTTTTTTTATACATGTACCGGTGACTATACACAGCATGTGTATACTGACTGTCATCCACGGATCGTTCGAGGTTAATGCCTCTGCAATTTGACGTTGAGATTGTTTTGTACCCATGTTCGTTCTTGTATGATAACTTTTAATACCAAGGAACCACTTCTTCCTGATCGAGCTGTTTCTGGTTAGTATTTTTATGAGCCTGTGTATTTCCTCGTCCGATGTTGTTCTACTGATTCACGACGAGGAAGCTTTTATTGAACCATGAAGGTGTTTGTTCTCAAGACGTTTACTTTCCTAGACCTGTTCCTTCGTCCAGTAAGCCGAACGCTGCTCGCCTGTTGTTTCTGTCCGAGGTATGATTCAGTGTTTGAAAGTGTGTAGGGATTCTTAGGAAAGATGCTGATGTTGAGTGTGTCATGACGTCTCGTGGCTATTTATTGTCATCATGTCGCACTTTGCCCTGTTTATTGATTTTACTAACCATGGCGCCGGGCTGTGTGTGTACTTTTCTCCATCACTGACACTTAAAAGTAACTATTGAAATACCTTGTTTCTAACATATCCTGGATATTTACATGTTTGTCATTCATATGATGGCAAATCAGTAACCAGTCCATGTGTCTTACATGACAAATATGCAGACCGGTGTTCGGTGTCGCAAGAGCACAGATGGTCCATTTGAAATGTGATTGTGGCACTACTGTTTTTTTAAGAACCTTTTAACTACCAAATATATAGATTATGATTTATTTGCTGTTCTGTCTGTTAACAAATATAAATCTTTTATTGAACCATCAGTTGTTACATGCAAAATAAAACATATCGAAACAGCTCAGCGTTTATTTGGATTGTATAGCATGAGCATACAACAGAAATCAAAATAATAAAATAAATACTAAGGTTTTTGTTTTTTATATCTGTTCGGGAGAAACAGTTTATAGCATTTGGCACAACTAGGAGAACATGAGATATATTTAAATAAACCAGACGAAGAATGTTCAAAACAACTGGCGGATCATGTCCCTCGAGTTGTCCTTGGTTTAGTCAGTGCCGAAGTACCTCTGACCGAAATGTGTCGGGGCCACCGGGTGAACCTCTGTCGTCAAAATGGTGATATCTGGGAACTCTTGGATTATAGACTTGGCCCCTTGAGTGGAGGAAAAACAACTTTCGTCATGTTCTGCTCATTCTTTAAAGCAGCCTTATGAGAGATGATCCATTTCAATGATAACACCCTGCAACTGACTGCCTGTGGTCAACCAAATCATTTCATAATTCATTTCTTGCTATAGATTTAGCCAAAAAACCTGAAATATTATAGACCAGGCGGAGAGGCCATTTACGAGAGGAGGACGCAGGAAAAGACTAAACAGTGGATCTGGCGGGTAAATAACAGCGTGGTAATGAGCTGCAGTGCCGGTGAGTGTGCACGCCGCCGTACCGTGGGGTGTGGAGAAGAGGCTGAGGAGGATGATGTGTCTGGGCTGGACTCCATGCTCTATCAGCACCCTCACCGCCTCGATCACTGTGTTCCCCGTGCCTGCGGACACATAACACGGGAGGGCCGCAGGTCGGATTCATATTTCACGGTGTATAAATGGCTATGATTACAGGGAGAGAGAAAAACAAAACAAAAACAATTTGGCATGAGAAGCGGGGGTTAATTCAAAACCTCTTTAGTCATCGTTAAAGTGGAACAGGTCAATAAACCACTACACGCCAGCCGTTAAAGCGCTTTGTTGTCCGATGCATCGTGCCGTCATCTCACAGAAATCCAGAGTGACTGGCTGACTCCCCCCCCCTGGGGGCTGTGCATCTCAGAATGCCTTATTGTTGACTATGTTACCACGCGCCATCGCAACCGCACAATATGTTCTATCATTCTGACATTCTCAAGCTAACATTCAACAGGACATTATCATATTTGTCTTTTTTTTTTTTTTTTTTTTCAAATTTGAGAGGAGAATATGCTAAAAAACACTAATTTTGCTGTCTTTTTATTATGCTATTTAGCAGCTTGGTGGCCATTTTCCAGCCAGTGTGTAATTTCCTCCTGGGAGAACTATAATTATCAGAAAAGGGTGAATGCAAGTGTGTTTCATAGAAATGTAAACTTGGTGGAGAAGGTCAACTCTAGCTAAATACATTACATGTTTTGTGCAAATTGACATTTATGTGTTACTGTTGGTAAGAGCAGCAGTGTTCGGCCCCCTTACTCACTGAGAATAGGGTACATCAGCAGCACTTTTCTTCTGTAAATATCTGGGGGGAACTTTGCATAGTAGACCTTGGCTTTTTGTGTGTCTTCATCGCTCTGGATGAGGATTTTTCCGATGCGAATGGAGCGGCAGCAGTCGCGCAGACCCTGCTCCATGGCCTCGCCTGTGGGAGAGACACACAGGAGAATGGCTGGATGAAAACTGTCGGTTTTGTGGATTGGCGCTTTAACATCCATTATCTGTGTTGCAGATAACCTTTGGATGAGACACGCGGATGTCAAAGCTCATGTCCTGAGTATTTTGACTAACCATGAATACTGTAATAGTAAAGAAGACACTATTCAATCGCAGTACGCAGTGCTGCATATGCTTGGGTCGGGTGTGGAACATCAGTGGCCTGTAGCTTTCACATGCATTTCAATGAGAAAAGTGTAATAAGCCATTACATATGTCATCTTAATGTAAAAGATTTCAGTCTTCTCCTCCCCTAATCCCATTTTTCTCGTCACTTTCTTCTAAATTGCTGATTTCACTTTGAAAGATGACTTCGATATTGGATTGTTTTAAAATAAATAAATCTATATATACGTGACACCACATGGCACTCCGAAATGTTCATTTACAGGTGGATTGTGATGCAAGACCAGTTTTCATTCCCTCATAAATGTAATGCTGCCCGTCCCTTTTCTGAGGAAGGTATCTGGAGCAGAAAGTTGTTACAGACGACGCAAATGCATTGTCCAAATGAGCTCTTCTGTGACCATATTTAAACATGACTCTTAACCTTCCCTATCTGTACTGGCTCCAAAAACACATTGAACAGCTTCTCTCAAAGTGTGCAAGATGATATGGATCTTACTATTTATAGCATTTATATCAGTCTTTTTAAAATATATATATATATATATATATATACATATATATTTTTTTAATTTAATTAATTTATTTATTTATTTTGTGCATACGCAGCATTTATACATCTGTGCTCCACAGGGCGCACATCCTGGGGAGCTGTCTCTGCTGTAATAGCTGCAGGTACTGTGGAGATTATATTGTTTATACATCTGTGTTGACAATTTAACTGACTCATTATTCTGTTGGTTGAGAGACGATCATTTCTTTTTTTTTGCATAATATGACAGTTTACAAGTGTCATGGCATCCATTTTAAGTTTCATTTAAAAATTGTCATCTCATCTATCTTCTTTTTTGAATATTTTCCCTTTTTTCAGTTCATCCTTGTGCTGCATTACATCAACTAAATGACCGTGACAATAGGAAAATTATGTCAAATTATTGTGCTACAATGATACACATCAATACTGTAAATTTTTTTTTTTTAAATCAATTAAATTTGTATTTTTATGTGAACACAATCCATAAGTTCATTTAAAAATATGCTGCAGTCGTGTTGACAGATGTAAAATTTTGATTTTTTTCATTGTCACTGCCAAATGTGCTGTATTTCACATATATTGTCTGAGTAATACACAATACTCCATTAATCCTACATACTGCATTGTTTGACTGAAGAATAAGACAGAGCACACTGTGTTCCAAACAGTCGAATGATGGTAGAACTTAGCTATGTTAATACAAAATTGGCATAAATAACATAACAACACATCTATGATCGGATTTGCGGGCTGGGGCTTGTCTTGACTTACCACTTCTCATTATGCTGACGCCACAGTTGCCTCTCTCAAACTTGACGCCTTCATATTTATACCCTGAAGGAAAAGATTATGTAAGAATAACAAAAGTCCACGAAAGACACACAGCCCTGCATTCATTCAAGGACTGGATGGTTTCCATTGGAATGCTTTACCGTAGGTGTAGTCATCGTTCCGGTTCGGACGGACAAAAGCGACATTGTCGAGACGGGGGTCTCACCTGTTGGCGTGGTCACGGTGCACTCTGAGTAGGGCAGTTGATTCAAGCCTTCCTCCACAACTAGTCTGATCTGTCGTCGGAGGAAAAACAGCGTGT
Source organism: Fistularia tabacaria (assembly GCA_901007705.1). NCBI lineage: Eukaryota > Metazoa > Chordata > Actinopteri > Syngnathiformes > Fistulariidae > Fistularia > Fistularia tabacaria. Next base: position 38,518 of record CAAKHD010003425.1, on the reverse strand, counting down.
AAGTACTTTGAGAAGTAAGTCAGTAACACTACGTTTTACATACATTCGGGATCATACCAGTCTGTCTGCACAAAACACAAAATCCCCTCTGCTGGTCGTCCTGCAAACATGAAACACAAATGTACATATTATTCAGTTGAAAGGAAACCACAGTAGGAGTAGACTGAGAGGCAAGGGGGCGGAAATGTTTTCAATCTGAGCGAGAACCCTGAGTTTATTACTCCCAGAATCGCATGTTTTTCGTAATATCAGAACAGAAAAATCACTAATCCATCACGTGACCTTGTTCAACAGAAAAAAAAAATCTCTCAATTCTGATCCTGTCAATGGCAAAAAAAGGAAAATCCAACTTTTCTGTGCGTGCTCAGATGTCGGAGCTGTCGGGTCTTTTTCAGGAAGCAAGTCGATCAATCCGGCACGTTTGAAAAAGTCAAAGAAAAAAATCCCAGCTCAAACATACTAACATCATATTAAGGCTCCAGGAAAAGCACTCAGTTTTAATACTGATAATTCTGATCACATTCGACAACGTGATCACATCATAAAGACTCACTGATCTGATTCGACATATTGATTATATATCGAACACAATCAGCTGTGCCTAATGTACATGCAAATAATCAATACATACTGCCACGTATGCTTTCATTTTGAAATTTCTGTCGCGATTCCATTTCACCTGTTTTATTTTAATTTGTTTCTTTTTTGCTTAAAAGCGTGTTTCACTTATGCATTTGTTTTTCATGTTTGACATGACTTTACATGACTTGACAAACAAGTGATTTGCGACATGTGTTTTGAAGGTGAAGTTTTTTTGTGTTTTGGATACCAGGCTGCTATGACAATTTACCTCTCCCCTGGTGATTACGAATAACGTTATCTATTTATCGATGAAGTGTTTTTTTGCCTGCTGTCATTCATCGGTGCATGGGGTTTCTCTCTTTTTTTCTCTTTTTGAGCCACGATCAAGTCATCGGAAAAAGAAAAGTTACAAATTAATCAACATTTCGAAATCCTTTTTTTTTGCTTGCGACCTTACGCAGGCTTCAGACGAGGTATTCATCTGATAAAGAATCCAGATCCCCCCCCTTTTTTTTTTTTTAAGAGGATTGTGTGCCAGATCTGAGAAGAAGTGACTCACTTGTCTCTGATGATGGTCTGCAGTTCTCGGATCTGGTCGTTGAGGGGGAGCAGCTTGAGCTGGGGTCCCAGGGATTCCTGGCTCACGGGCGGCGACGGCGCGGTGGTGGTGGTGGTGGTGCTGGCGGTGTCGGTGGCGGCGTGTTCGTCATCACCTGGCCCGGAGGCGGGCAGCACCGCGGGGACGCTGGAGGTGCTCGCAAATCGCACTTGCTTCATGGGGTGGTCCTGAGCGGTGCCCACGCTGCTCATTTGTTGGTTGTGGCATGGCATCCTGAGTTCCAGGCTACCGGATCCCCCCCCTCGGAGAGCCCTTGACCGAGCGTCCCGTTTCCACCAACGTCTCACAAAGAGTGGGGAGAGCCCGACAACGTGGTCCGCCTTTAGCTTCGACCTTTGTTTTGAGAGAGGGGGGGAGAACTCCGGACTCTTTTTTAGCGACCGCGCCGAAACCGATTTACCGAAAAAACAGCGTCGTCGTTTTAACGGAGTCGGCGTCCGGTTGCGCGTGAAATCCCACTCTTCCCGTTATGCCAACCGGAACGAGCTCGTTTGGCTAGCTTTGACAGCGACAACACGGCGGTGACGGAAGCCGGAAGTGACGCAGCCGGCGAGTCGCATCCCGGACCTCCCCCTCGCTGCCGCGTCTCTTTCATCATCAACATGGCGCCCGCGTTTGTCGCGCTGAAATGCGGCGCTCACTTTCAGAGGCGAAAACTGGCGCTGCTCCTCCGGCAGACGAGCTCGAATCACGTCTGGTGTAAAACCCGCCGCGACACCGACGACCAGAGGAGACCGGGCGTACACGCGGTGAGTGAGGCAGGGGAAGGGCAAGGGGAGGGCGCTGGGTTCTTCGTGTGACAGTAACTACGCAAGGGCAGAGATAAGAGTTCCTATTTCACTCTTAAAGTTCGATTAATGTCATGTGTTTCACGTTATTTCGGCTAGTACTCCCTTTGATAACTATACGAGCGAGTGCTCACATTTCAACCTATTGCAATTCACCGGTCGCCATGCTAGCTGCGCGGCTAACCGAAGTTAAGTTTTGTTATTAGTTGTTGTGAGAGCTCGCTCCCTGCGACTCCTGTTCGTTTATCGCGACCCGGCGAGTCTTCAGTCAGCCTTAGATAAGGCTGTCGATCCCCTCCGGCAGATAGAGTTTGGCTGCTGATGTAACTCCCCATGTAAACAGCACAGTTATTCGTGAAACGGAGGAAGACCTCTGTAGTTGCACCTTGCACCCCAGAGTCTGCAAAGACAGAGTGAAAGTGCAGTGTTTGTTTCAGTCTGACGGAGTTTGCTTTCGTTGGAGGCAAAGCTTTGGACCCCCTGGTGCAATGACCACCACGTTAGCTTGTCCATTCCCCTTAAAAAAAACCGTTATGTACGTGTCTTCACTCCTCCAGTTCATCACAAAATAATGTTTTTATACTCCTATTACTGAAATGTGGCTTTATTCCTGTGCTTCAATAGTTGGTCTGCTCCTTCAGAGGTCGCCATAACTAATCAACTTCCCCCATCTTACCGTATTCTCCGCATCCTCTTCTCTCACATCACTCATGTCCTGTTTGACCCAGAGACGCGACATCTGATACTTTGTGTCCATAACTGAAGTATGAAAAGGCCTCAGAGGAGGTTTCTAAATTATTTTGTCCCTATGTTTATGTAAAAGCGCATGACGAAGCAGGGTTAGTCTAATATCACGCATTCACAATGTTTGTACAATGTAGATATTTGTTTATGTCTGTGCTCGGATGTTAAAGATCAAGACAAGACTGGCACATTCCAATAGAGCTTTAAATACCCGTGAGGGTAAATCAACCAGTACTATCCAACGTGTATCATCGATTGGGGTTTCTGTTGTGAGCCTTGTTTAGCTTGAGCATTGAAGGCTCAGTATGCATTTCATGAACCACAATGAGGTTGGAACAGGAAAAATTTCAGGTTCGATGTGTGTGTAAATGGTATCAGCCAGAATGAAAGGAGAGGCATGCAACAAGGTGGTGAGACCAGGAAAGTTTTCTGGCTTTGAGACAGATTTATTAGCCGCTGAGGTTCTCCATGGGAGTGAGGTGGACGGATAGGGTCAGGAATGTTAGATATTCTGGAGATAAAGTCAAGAGAGTCAGAGGGAGGAAAATTAATATTTGGGTGGATGGATGCCGATGTTGGAACGGCCAGGCAAAAGAACCTCGAGAAACACCAAAGAGGAGATTTATGGATAGACTGAAATAGGAAATGGAGTTAGTCGGGATGAGAGAAGGGAATGCAGAGGAGAAGCATAAACGGAGGCAGATGATTGGCTGTGGTGACCCATGAAGGGAGCAGCTGCGTGGAAGAGAAGATGAAGAAGAAGACCATAAGAAGGGCTGTCATAGGGAGGGCTGTGTGATGTGTCAACACAGCATAGAGGATCTGTTAACAATGTGTTTATCTCGTGTATTTTGCCCCCAAAAAATCTAAATAAATGACTTAACAGTTGTCATTATTTCAGTGTGTGTGTTCTGATCTGATGCACGCTTAACCACAACTGAGCAGATGCCCGCGCAGAGCCACACACTTTGAAATGATCTCTAGTTCCTTTCACAAACTCTGAAAACTTTCTGTTTCGCTTTTGTTTCAGTAATTGCCGTGCATAATTTAGTTTGAAAATTTTCAACCACAAACCCATCCGTTAAATATTCACTGAATATCCTAAAACCATCCCTCATTGCAAACAGCACTGTATCTGGCCTAATTTTTATTTTTTTTTCACATTATTATTCCTGATGAGTACAGTGTACCATTAAGTGTGTGTAGCTTGATTGGTTGAAACCTTTGAGCCTCTGAACCCGGTGACTAAACGTAATACTATGTACTACAACAGAACAATTTCTGGAAATAAAAAACGAACCACAACAAGGCATTTAGTGCTTTTTAGCTTAAATACATTTCCTGTTGGATGCCGATCATGTAAGTGTCACGTTTATACAGTTCCAGAACCAATTTTGTTTGTCGTGGTGAGTGTGAGGCTCAAAATGAGCAATAAGCATCCTTTTCATGTGGCTGGAGGTGTGGTCTATTTTCCGTATTCTTAGCCGGGGTTATTAGATTGCTTCACTTCAGCAAATATTACCGAGGTTCTTATCAACATTGCTGTGACATGCCCAAATATATCAATATTTTTAAAATTTTTCTTTTGATGTTCTGTTGATCTTGATGTTTTCTTCATTCTGTTTTTTTTTCGTGATGTTGATGTACATTGGTGATTTTTAATTGCTAATACATTAAGAAAGATGAATTGGTTGAAGTGAGAAAAATTCCCTTTTTATGCATCACCTGTGTTTCAGTTGAATTCGCTGCCGCACTTACGAATTGCCACATGGAGCACAGACAAAGGTGGACACAGCCGCTGCATTTTGGGTGCAACAAAAGTATGTACGGTTTTAGAAATATTTCTGAATCATTGATTCCAAAAATTCAACAGGGCTGCATGCAGTATAACCGTATCTGTATGCTGTTTGCACAGCATTTTCAGGGGACAGACAAACGAACATGTTGGCACGGACATGCAGGCGGACGTCTGAGCGCAGATCCCAAAAATGTGGTGAGAAATACTTCTTTTCTTCATCCTCAACCGTGTGAACTTTCCAGGTCGCGATGTAGTAGCTAGTTTCCTTCTGTGCTCACAGACTAATGGAGTTACGATCTGCTGAGATGATAGTTGACTCCAATTGGAGCCAGCCATTATTTTCAGTTATTGATTTATCATTTATCATTGTTTCATTGATAATTGAGATGAATAAATGTCCCATTAACAGAACGTCCTCCCCGGCTCAATGATACTCTGAAAGCATCTATTTTCAGTTATTCGGCAGTCAAAATACATGACAAGGCCAAAGCATGCAAATTATCATACAGCAGAATTGTTGATGACACTTTTAACCCATTGAAACCAATCGTTTTTTTGTGTGTAGGTGTTCTTTCAAAATGTAATCCAGCGGCATTCAAGACTCCCTCCATTTTTCCTACTGAGAGATAGACCAGGGTCATTTTGTGTTCACCAAATTAGATGAACACCAGGGAGATGTATCATTTGACCCCATTAGATGTTCCTTTATTTATGTGATCCCCCCTATTTACACTGAGAATGCTCTGTCCTATGCAAACCATTTCGAGGTGGAACAAAATGAACAATATGAGGTTGTCCAAAAGACATTTACAATGTGAGTTCCAGAAACCTCCACCATTGGAAGTGTACCTTCTCTCTTTGCAGTGTCACTTTGCTTAATTGAATTTGATTAAAGGCAGGTGCTGGGAACCATTTCAGTGTAATTCACTGCTATCCAGCAGGGCTGTAATATGGTGCCACCATATTGAGGGGATTAGAGGAATTACTGCATATACTTTGGCCAACGGTGGGTCCCAGAGGCAGGTGTGAGCTGAAGTGCAGGTAAACAGCCATGTTGGCACCAGTGGTCTACCGCCCTTAGCTGGGATGACAGCCCAGGGGCCTCCTGGGACTTGTAATGTCAGGCTGGATCTCGAGGTCCACCTGGAGATTCGGCTGTCATTGCCGCTCCTAAAACTCCCGAGAGTCCCCCTGTCGACATTTGATGTTCCGTGTGTCTGCTCAGACAGCCATCTTTAGGTTACTGGGATGGTCTGCTTGGATGTGAAATGCAAGTTAGTCGCCAGTATTAGCACACAAAATTACAGTGGGTTAGACATTTGGCTTCATAGAAAACCCTTTTTTTTTCCATCTGACCTGTGTCTTGCATGGCAGATTATTCAATCAAACTATGCAGATTAGAATCTAAGGATAGGCTTTATTTCTGGTGTCTTCTTCCCAGCTCAAGGAGGTGAATTCTGCCAAGATCCTGTCAGCCATGCTGTCATACGTGTGGCCGAAGGACCGACCCGATCTGCGCGCTCGTGTTGCCATTTCTCTGGGCTTGCTCGCTGCAGCCAAGGTACGCCTGAAGACAGCATGCTGGTTCTTGGAGGATTTCATTTACAATAATTTCACAATTTTGTATTGCGACATGAAGGCATTCTGATTGAAATTCACCAATCAGTGTAATTTTTGTGTACAACATGACTCCTACTGTTTTTCATTCAGAATCTTAGCTTTGATTTAGATGCATCTAAAACCTATCACATTCTTTTCACATCAACAGATAGATGTAGCCTCCCCGTTTCAGTGATAATCATCATATTTGTAGATAGAGTGATAGCAGTCAAAAACAGCAATATCTAGGATAAACATATCATGTCAGATCTCCTGTTGACATATCTGACCAAGGCAGCTCAGTTAGAGTTCCGACCTCTTGGCAGTATGATGGAGAAACTGCTTCTCATGGAAAGATTAAATGCAAATGCTAAATTTCACTGCACAGTGTGACAACGTGATACAACATCCTTTTCCTTTCTTGGGAAATAATTAGTTAAAACTCTCAATTTCTTTCTTCAATTCAAACAGCGTCCTGTTTGGTTTCCTTTTAGATTTGTAAAGACGTCGGAGGAACAACCATTACTGGTTAATGTACAGGAATGAAATTAACTTTATTAATCATCCATTCCCGTAACTTCAGAGTTCTTGCACACTGCTGAAAGAGTCTGTGTTTCCCTCTTAAGTTGCGTCAGAGATGATAGAAATTGAATTGGTGATCAAATTAGCAGGCAAAGCCTGTTATAGTGACTCCAAACAAACGACAGTCCCTGAGAGGCTAAATGAGAGCGGTGCGCTGCTGACTCGCCGCACAAGCCACAAAGCCGTTTCCGTGTTTCTGACTGTGTCTGTATTTATTTCCAACACCGAACAACCAAGCAAAACAAAGCAAGGCATGACTGGCTGTTCCAAATGCTCAGTTTGCTGTTACCAAAAAATACGCCCTCCTTACTCACCCCCCCTACGCAGCTGCCGCGCTGAACAAGTGAATATAATGCCCATTCGTTCAATCACTCAAACCACTGGTCCTTGACTACACCCCCCCGTGACATGCGTGAAAGGTGTCAAACTGACAGCTGATGTCAATGCAAACATAAACATCAATATCTCAGCATATGGCACCTACACCGGTTGATTTGGGGAGTTGTTGTAATCAGGTCTCATTAGGGTGTAACATAGGCAGGGGGTAGTCACCATAGTGACGGTTCTCTTTTTACAGTGAGAAATAAACAGCGCCCCCCTAAATCCTCCATCCTATACTAATGAAGTTAAACTGAATGACTGACTGGTGGCAACCGGATCTAAAATGTCTCCAAGGTCTTAGATCTCTTTCCCTGCAGGGTATTACATTGAAAAGCAGCTCTATCCCTTTACAATGAAAGACTTACAAGTGAAAGCCCAAGGTTTCTGCTGAATTAAATCTGAGCCAGTTTGCAGGTCAGTCAATTCAAAGGTTGACTTTTTCCTTCAACAAGAGGAAAAACATGTCAATGACCATGTCAGGATTTTAAGAATGTCTGTCTGAGACTCTTTACAGAGACTAAGTTTTGTTGCAAGTTGTCCTATAATTGCGTACCACAAGGCCACACGATGTCTGATTTTATTTTAGTCAGTGTCACCTTGCTCTTGTGCGATTCTATTTGAAGAGACGGTTGATAGGAAAACTCCGCTCATGTGATCCGAAGTCCAAGAGCTGTTGGCAGTGCACGTAGCCTTGCATTCAAGGTACTCTCAATCCCATTTGCCTTAAACACAGATATCTGTATTGTTCGGCCTGTGGTCCTTTTGAGTGTAGTCACTGATGTTTCCAATCATAATTAAGGTCATTCATCAATAGGGTCACACCTTGATAGTGTATCACGCAATACTCTATGTGTGTTGACAGAAGTGGGTCAAGCACTGCTGTCTTGAGTTGATAATCATCAAACTTTTTTGATATCGATGCAAGCTGATGCAAAAAAAATGAGCAATTGTGGGCTGGTAATACTGTATGCTGTGGAAATATTTTAATATCATATGTATCGAAAATTGGAAGCCATTCAACCTTAGCAGCCAAAATTCCAGAAAATGACCATTTCCAGTCGACTCTATTGGGCATTTCTTTCGCTAAGGGTGATTGGTGGCATGTTGTATTTTCCAAATTGCACTGCTTGAATGCTGAATACACCTGCTCGCCCGAGTTCTGTTTATTGATCGGTTTGAAAACTATGCAAACGTATGAGAGCGGAACATTGTATTCGGGCCAAAGAAAATACTAGTTCAACTGTTATACAGTTTATACAGAGTTTCAACGAATCCTGTTCTCTGACTACTATGGCAAAGCATGCCGTAGCTGCGTGTTACTGGACAAATGAAAGACTTGCGAAATTCAAAACACAGTGCTGTTATGAGAAACTCTATTTTTTTCACAGTAATTGTTGCCAAGTTTCCTATCAGAGCATGATATATTTCCCCTTCATTTGTCGATTAATTTATACCCCAGAAAACAATCACAATCTGCAGGTCCTGCTTAAGCATGTCCTGATGGCACCCAGCATGACTGTGTCTTGCGCGTGTCAGGGAGAAGAAAACGTGCAGGCAACTCATTTCTCTTATTTCTCTGCTTGGCTGGAGTCCGCCCTGAATTCTGCAGTTTGTCTATTTCTGCCGAAACTGCCAGCTGTTTCGATGCAATTTTTTTTTTTTTTGCTTTCGATTTTCAGCAAAGTAATTATGTTTGTTTACAGTGCATCACACCTTAACGCTCCCAATTTTCAAATGACATTTTCATTTCAAATGGCTAATTATGGAGACATGCTTCATTTTTTATTTCATTATTTTATTTTTTTTTTATTGCTCTCAAATGGATCATTTGTCATGGACTAGTTTTATTTGTCAAGATAATTCTTGATATCCTGAAGACCTGTCTTTTTCTACCTGACCTTATGCCTGTGGTAGGGGATGATACAGTGCTCGGTAAGTATTGGCCCAGTGTCATTTTAATCATCGGTCCTGGCACTTAATGCATTAATAGAGCCATCCAACCTTATCTGGTATTAGCGGTTAAATCAAGGACATGTTTTTATTCCTGAGATAAAAGACCCAGGCAATTTTTGTGGCATGCTCTGTTGTCTTGGTAGCAAAGTGGTAGATATTGTTTTTCCTTGTGGTGCTCGGAGGACTTCTCTTATCTGAGCACAATGCCCCAGCGTATAGAGTGACAATCTTTGAAAAGCAGCTTTTGCAATACAAATGCTGCATTATCAGGTGTGTCCATTTACCTGATCAAGGCCAACGCATTTCAGGTTATTACTTTTACTAATATTGCATCAAAATATTTGGTATTTGAGGGGAGAGAAGAATACAGGGCTGAAATGAAAACGCTTTGCCGTGCACTGCTGTGTTCTCTGGCTGTCCTAATGCGCCACTGAGCGCCTCGCCTGAGTCACACAGCTGTCCCTGTGCTTTTAATTAGCCCTAATAACCATTTCAATTCCATTAGCGAGAAAGTACCAGCCACCTCGCTAGCACCGTCACAGTCAGTCAGGAATTACAGATAATACCTATATTCATGTGTGCATTTGAATTCGCCCGAATCGATGTTATTGAACCGACTGCCTGCATTGCAAATTCCACCTTGGCTGCGAGTGGCGAGTTACACAGTCACGCACCTACACGCGAGCATGAAGATTTCACCGGACTTTACTGAGCATATGTATGTCTAATGAGCAGTTTTAAACTATTTATATTATTTACCCCCCCCACCTGTGAATGTTCTCTTCTTCCTTCTCTGCCCTCCCAGACCACCAATGTGATGGTGCCCTTCATGTTTAAGTATGCAGTGGACGAGCTTAACCAGATGTCGGGACACATGCTGAACCTGAATGACGCGCCAAGCACCGTGGCTACCATGGCAACAGCCGTGCTGATTGGCTGTGAGTCCCAGACTTGTATTGCACTGGCAGGTGCCGTGCTCATCAGAGGGAACTGTGGGACTGCCTATTATCTGCCGGCTGACCTTTCGCAACACATTCATAACAATGCCGCTCTGCAACCTTCGCCTCTCTTCATATTATTTACATTATGTGCTCCATTCTGCGTCTGAGTTCACTTGAATTAATAATCCGCACAGCCCTCTCATGAGTAGTGATGACTTTTCAGTATAATGTCAGTGTTCTCTGTAGACAAACAGGTTAATCAATTTCCAAAGTGGTTGCGAATAATCGTCAAATACCCTCTAAAACAGTTTTGCTTTTTGCACTTCGAGGTGAAGGGTATAACTCGTCTTTATCCTCTAAGTAAGGCTTTTTCTTTCCCCGTCCTTCATTCTTCATTGGGGGGCAGGGAGGGGGGGGGGGGTCAGGGGTTCGATGCAGTATCAATTTCAAGTTCATGATTAAAGAATTGTATTGTATTGCTGTGACCTGACGCCAACCGCGAGTGACTCCTGCCTTTTATAGTGGTCTGCTTGGGTGCCATGTACTTGTAGCCAACTGTTTCCGTGAGCCCCGTTTTTTTCTTGCGCATTGAATAAATGAGAGTAAATGGACATGACTCTTGACTGGATGAATTAGGTTGACAAGAAAGAAGAAAGGTAAAACTCTTTGCAAAATAAATTATATTTTGCTCGTTTCCTCAATGCAATATTCAGGGACCGATGGTGGGAGCCTGTGGTGTTGTGTTTAATTTGGCTGAAAAGGTTGCTGGGTGCTCATCCTACCTTGTCAGATGTGGACGCATAGTTCATTAGTTGAGCATTCCTATTTAACGCCACATTACGGTTCCCGTGAAAACTGGTGGCCAGAGTGATTATTACTAAGACTTAAGTCTCAGCAGACAAGTCATATATGCTCACAACACAGTAAATTTGCAGCAGGATGCCCACATGTCATTCCAACACGACTAATTTGTGAGCAGAGTCAGCTGCATGCCACAGAACAATTCATTTTGTCTCAGTGGGTACAAATACCTGATGTTCTTAAACTGGGGCCATTTTTATTGAAATGTGACTAAAAACCACTTTCGTTTGCTCCCTCCGAGGCTGCAGGAAAACTTTTCTTTGCAGCAAAGTTGGATCTTTCTTTGATACGACTAAATGGCTGCTCGGCTCGACCATTTTTAAAGGTTAATTTCCCCTACATGTAGGGTAGAGGCTATGAGATAGTATTGAGTGGGTCTCCTCCTGCTGTGCTTCCTTTACTGTGCCGGAGCCACTCGGCTCTATGATTTTATTTACGAGCATTTATATGGATTGTTTTTTGTTTTGTTTTTTTACCCCACTTGGACTTCCATTTGTCCCCATGTTTCAATTGGCAATTCAGAAAATTGCAACAAAAACCTGACCTGTTTCTCAGTCTTAAGATCCTAGAGTTTTGACTCCTTTTAGATATTTAATAAACCTGTTTTCAATTTTGTATTCTTAAAGCGACTGGCATTCAGGCGGTCGTGTGTGTGTGTGTGTGTGTGTGTGTGTGTGTGTGTGTGTGTGTGTGTGTGTGTGTGTGTGTGTGTATGTATACATATATATGTGTGTGTATATATACACACATATATATGTATACATACATATATATGTGTGTGTATATATACACACATATATATGTATGTATACATATATATGTGTGTATATGTGTGTGTGTGCGTGTATATATGTGTGTGTGTTTATATGTATATATGTATATGTGTGTGTACACAACATTCACAAAGAGGAGCGACTGAAGGTCATGATTTCAATGGGACTTTCCAACACCTTATGTATTGTACATTTTGTACCTATTTCTTTTTTCATGCACCTTGCATGCATATCACCATACCGCACAAACTCAGAGGACCTGTGTGTGCCAATGAAAGGATAAACACTCACTCAGTAGAACTGTTGTCTTGCTTTAACCCCCCTGCATTTATCTTCTTTGTGCACAGATGGCACGTCACGAGCCTGTTCGGCCCTCTTCAACGAGCTGAGGAACACTGTGTTTGGCAAGGTGGCCCAGAACTCCATCCGACGCATTGCCAAGAATGTTTTCCTCCATTTGCACAATCTCGATCTGGGTTTCCATCTAAGCCGCCAGACAGGGGCTCTGTCTAAGGCCATCGACCGAGGCACGCGAGGCATCTCCTTCATCCTGAGTGCACTCGTCTTCAATCTAGGTCCAACCATCTTTGAGATGGGCCTTGTTAGTGCCATCTTGGTGAGCACCATGTTACACAGAAGTTGCCATTGATTTGATTGAAGATTATATTGGCTCTTGATCCAGTTAATTTTGATCAAGCTTTGTGTGCCTAATTCAGAAGAGTTGGCAAGGACTTTTTTACTTAGGTCGAGACAAAAACTTCACACCATTAAGTCAGACCCTTAACACAGGGTTTAATGCCCAATATTCTCTTGTGTTAATTCATTGTGATTCTGAATATTTTTAGATTTACTTTTTTTACGGAGAAACGGACAGCCTCAGCCTTTTTTTCGTTCAGGGATTAAATTATTAAGTCTTAATTGTGGGTCCCATTATTTAAAAAAAAACAAAAACAAAAAAAAAAAAAACATCTCAACCTTTTCTGATGTAAGAAAGAAATAAGGAAGCACTAAGTCACGACAGGACGTGGCCAGAAATGATCCAATTCATTTATGTAAGAGGAGGACTACCGTGTAGCCGGATAGTATTTTCTATTTCTGAATTCTGCTCAATTCATAATTTGCACTAAAATTATATCATCCAATCTGGCCAGCTGTTACACACAAAAATAGAAACATATTCCTGTATTTGCTTTAGTGGCATGGTTTGTTCTGCCGTCCACCCTCCTTCAGTGTGAAGAACTTGTGCGGGTCGAAAATGTAGACCTCTTCAATGCATGATGAAGTGAAACAAATATCACGCCCTACTTTAAGTGTAGGGAGTTTTTCTCGATTGTGGAGAAATCGATGGCCAAATGAGGCAATACCGAAGCTGCATCCGTTTTTATGAATAAAGGAGAACTCTATCAGCATGCACTTTCTACTGTTGTCTACAATATGGTTATGAACAAATGTGTCTGATGTGCCACCGCTGTTGATTATCCTTACTTTTTTAGTCCTATTTATATATATATATTTATGTTTTTTAACAGATTGAAATTAACAAGTACTTGACCGTGTTTAGTAAGTCATATTTTTTCAATTGCAGCGAACGATAAGAGACTCGCTTTCATTTTTATTGTGGATTCTTATCAATGCTTCAAACCTTGTTGCCAATGTCAGGACCTTCCATCACCTTGACACTCTTTACAGCATATTGTCTGGAAATCTATTTCAAAATGCGGTCTCATTTACATTCTAAATGGAATATGAATTCCCATTAACTTTTGAGGCAAAATAGAGCCCATTAGTAACAATGATGAATACCAAAGCTTTGTAGCTGCTTAATGTCCTCCTGCGGTGAATGCCCCGAACAAATGCCCCCCCGCATTGGTCACCGCTGAAAGACTGGCTTGTTGTATTATTCCACTCAGGACCATAATGTCAGCCTGTAATGAGGGCAGACTCCATTGCCCAAATAGCTAAAGCATTAGCATGATTAGTTCTTGTAGTTTCCCCACCATTTGTAACAGTCTGTTTCATAGGTGAATGGTCAAAAACACTAACTCACATAATGCTTGTGACGGCGACATTGGAGCCTGGGGTTTTAATGTGTAGCTTTGCCTTAAAGTCACAGCGTGTGAAACAAATTCGTGTTGCTTTTGTCTCCTGTAGTATTACAAGTGTGGTGGACAGTTTGCAGCGATGGCAGTTGGCACCTTATCGACATACGTTGCTTTCACCGTTTTGATTACTCAGTGGAGGTACCAGTAACAACGTCTCTTCTTTCTTGTCCATTTGCTGTCTTTATCACCTGTATTTATGTCCCTTGTTAAAAATCCAGTACTTGCCTGTGCTGCTGCTAACAACATTAGCATAAAAGCTGAAATATGTCCCACATAAAAAGGACCTACATACTGTGTTTCTATGTACAGGACTCGTTTTCGGATAGAAATGAACAAAGCAGACAATGACGCCGGGAACGCAGCCATTGACTCTCTCCTCAATTACGAGACTGTCAAGGTGAGGATCCCTAACACCACCTAACACCAGTGGCTACTCACAAATTATGGGATGGGTTTTCATTGTGTGTGTGGGGGGGAGGGGGGCGGTCACGATTATTATCAAACTACTGCAATATGATAGAGAAATAGATTGGAAGCATGCAGAACTTTTTTTTTTTTATTCAGTGATGTTACTATATTTTAATTATTCATTTGATGCAATGTCACAAATATTTTTTGGACTTGAAAAATATAAATGTTACACTTTTATTGATGAATAAGATAAGATAAGATAATACTTTATTGATCCCCATAGGGGAAATTCGGGCGTTGCAGCTGCTACATGAGAGGAAAAGAAAAAAAACAGGAAAGACATATACACACATATGATGCACATATGTCGCCTTACATTCCCACACACACGTTTACGTACATATACACACACACATACCCATACCTACATATAATATATATATACACAATATACACATACACATATATACATACACATGTACGCATAGATAGCACACACAAGCAAGAATAAATAGATTAAATGAACCAAAGTGACCCGTGGTAGTTATGGGTACCACACGTGTGAGTGGGTGACAGAGTGATGGGGTGGCGGTAGCACAGATGCCCCCCAGGCAGTCAGGGTTGTGTCCCGTCCAGACTGCTGTGATACAGTCTGATGGCCATGGGCACAAAGGAGCGTCTAAAGCGTTCAGTTCTGCACCGGGGTGGGATGAGCTGCCGGCTGAACGAGCTCCTCATCAGCCACAGCTCGTGGTGCAGGGGGTGGGAAGGATTGTCCAGGATGGCTCCAAGTTTGTCCTTCACCCTCCGCACAGCCACCGACTCAAGATCGTCGAGGTTGAGTCCCACCACTGAGCGAGCTTTCCTCACAAGCTTGTTGAGCCTGTTGACCACACCAGTCCTGGCACCGCCCCACTAGTACACGATAGCAAAGAAGAGTGCGCTGGTTACTATAGACTGGTAGAAGGTCTTGAGGAGCATGCTGCTGACACCAAATGACCTCAGTCTCCTCAGGAAGAACATCCTGCTCTGAGTCTTCCTGTATAGGGCATCTGTGTTGTGTGTCCAGTCCAGTTTATTGTTAATATGGACCCCAAGGTACTTATAGGAGTCCAAAATCTCCACCTCTTCACCCAGAGTGGTGATTGGTTTAGGTCTCCCCCTATTCCTCCTGAAGTCCACTACCACCGCCTTTGTCGTGGAGATGTTGAGTAGGAGGTGATTCTGGTTGCTCCACTCAACAAAACTCGCGATCAGCTCTCTCTGTACTCCTCCTCGTCATCGTTGGTAATGCATCCAACGATGGAAGAGTCGTCAGAGAACTTCTGGAGGTGGCAGGAACTGGACTTGTGTTGGAAGTCGGAGGTGAAGAGAGTGAAGAGGAATGGAGACAGGACCGTACCTTGGGGCACACCTGTGCTACACATCACGGCCTCAAAAACACCGCTGTCCACCCTGACATGCTGCGGTCGTCCTGTGAGGTAGTCTAGGATCCAGGCAGTGATATCAATATACCTCAATGGCAAAAACCACTTGCATTTTGCCTGTTTGGTTGCATTCCACAATGTGACTACTGATTTGATGCAGTTACAAGGTTTCGAAGCTATAACAGCGTTTCTCTTGTCAACTCTGTAGATAAGTGTGAAAGAGTTTTTGTATTTCAGACGAATTAATGTATTCACTTCTTCTGGGAAAAAATAAATAAATTATTATTTCTATGTTCTCTTTTGCAGTTCACAAATTCCATAAAGCCTTAGAGAGGGAGAAAAATACCGCGCCTAAGTAGGTTAAGATGAACAGAAACGAAAACAAAACTGAGAAGGTGTGAGAGGAATCTCTTGTTTTTAGCTAATGGCATGACTCCAGAATAGTTTGTGATTGATATACTCACTAAATAGTCAATGAAGTGAATGTGTTTTTTAAAGCTTTATATTGACTTATTTGGTAAACAGTCACCGTTAATGTTTTTATCTCGTTGCGGTTCGAGGTGATGTACTTTGAAGTCATTTTTCCTTTTGAGTCACTTTTTTTGTCGTGTTTCGTCAGTGAGAACTGTACCATTTGGCCCACAGACATCATCTTGTTTACGTGATCGCTCATTTTTTTTTCCTCCGAATCATAGTATTTGTCTGAATATGTGTCATTCATTGAAAGCTTTATTTTGAGCTGAACCGCGTCGAGGGGAAAATTTACCGATGGGTGATTATGTCCCCATAGATACTTTCTGGTTGTGATGTGACTGTAAACAGTATTTGGGGCTTCTCTCCACAGCATTGTTGTTTCTCCTCCGTTGCTGTTTTAAAGAATTTTTGTTGTTGACCTGATTATACACTGCATACATAAACAAAATCATCATCCCGTTTGCTTTCCTGGCAGCTGCAGATATTTTTGGTACCCATGTTATTTGCTGTATTATATTGCATCCTGTTTTTCTTGACGTTTTGTTCTGTGTTATTTTGTGTCATCTGTGTCAATGCGGCTGGATTTAGCATCACTCTGAGCTGTGAGTGTGCATATGTAATTAGATCTCCGCCCCCTCAGAAATCCGTTCCACTTTCACAAAGGGCTGGATGAGAACCTGAACATGTTGCCTTGCACTGCCTCAGTTTGTCCTCCGTGTGCTACTTCTCTGTTGCACTGATTGCCTGCATTTCCCTATATGCAAATCCATAGGAAGTCAGTCTTAGCACAAGCAATACAGTGCCGTTCGCAGCAGAGGCAAATCGCCCACTTAACCGTTGTAGAGAAACAATAATGCATACTAAACAAATGGCAATATTAGGTAATTGGCTGCAGCGTTGAGGAGGGCTGTTATGATTTATACTGGCATTTTTAGGTTCAGAACTTCAGTGATCAGCTTGTAACTGAATCACATAGCTTCTTTCTTAAATGATGCCCGTATGTCTTGGGCAAAACCAGTGCCGCTGTCCACAATGTTTATAAAATTTGATTGACAGAGGTTTCTTGTTTAAACAGAGAGGGATTTCAAGACCGATGGAATTATTACTCGGCAAACACACATTTGTTGGTAGCAGTGCAGGTGAGATGAAGATACAAGTGTGATGAAGGGCTCTGGAGACATACTAACAAATCAGTCACTCAATGGATAGAAAAGATTTGAGTTTTCTTAATTGGACCATATATGGATTTCAGTGTTTGCGTCAGTTCTTCTGTTCATCTTAGCGCTCTCTAAAATGTATACCTCTCTGACCCTCCTTTTCATAGTTGGACTAATATCATAGCGAGTCTTAAATCAACTTTACTTATGCTTACATTGACTACGTACTCACTCAAGGTAAGGTAGGGTAACCAAGAAAATTTTTTTGACATGAGTATTTTCAATGTTGTGTCCCATAGAAACACAGTAATTGTGAACAAATGTGTCACTGAAGTCGACAGCACTTCAGTCTCTGGCTGGGCTCTCCGTGGCCTCTTAACATCCAATTTTAACCGTACTTTGTCTTTTTGCCTTTTTCTCTGTCTCTGCTACATTATGTTTAATAACCCTTATCCCCTCCAATTCTTCTCTCCATCTCTTTGTGTGTCTCATCTCGGCTTTAGTACTTCAACAATGAAAAATATGAGGCTGAAAGGTATGATGGTTTTCTGAAATCCTATGAGTCGTCCTCTCTGAAGACCACATCAACCCTGGCTCTGCTCAACTTCGGCCAGAGTGTCATCTTCAGTGTCGGCCTCACCGGCATGATGGTGTTGGCCAGCAAGGGCATTGTGGCAGGTGGGTGAGGTGTGCCTGCAAGTACATGGCATTGGGCAAAGATTTTTTGACCATGAGGCAGTCAGTAACAGTTCATCCTCGTATTTCAAAAAAACTCCCTCAAAAAAAAAATGTTTGAAATTCTGCAAGAATGGGACACAGACAGGAAAATTGTAGTTCATCTTTTTAACTTCGTGACCATGTAGAGGCATATGAATTGTACATTTAGGAGGATGGTGATGACCTTTAGAAACATCTCTTGGGAAAAAAAAAAGACAACAAATACAAAAAACGTTTGCAAGAATAAGAACAGATAGCCTTGATGCAGGGAACGGAAACACAGTGGGGGGACGGGGGACGAAGCTTTTGACTGCAATCCATGTGTGAATTCAAAATTTCAACATAAAACTACTTGAAAGTGTTACTTGTTTAAAGCCAAAGACTATTTTTTGAGGTAGATCAAATACACCTGCTTTGAGGTTTTTGGTTTGTCTCTGTGTAGGAACGCTGACAGTCGGAGACATGGTGATGGTGAACGGCCTGCTCTTCCAGCTTTCTCTCCCTCTGAACTTCCTGGGCACCGTGTACAGAGAGACCAGGCAGGCCCTGATAGACATGAATACCCTCTTCACCCTGCTCAGTGTCGACACCAAGATCAAGGTAACTTGTCAGCTCGACACGCTGCTCTCATCACCGTGGTGGCAAAATGTTTTGTGTATTTCTTTCTTTTTCTTTTTAACTTTTCTGTTGCCGTAACAAAGGAGAACAGAGGGCCCAACTCCACGCTCAAAAAACCTGAGTACATACAGTGGAGGAAAAAAAAAAAGGAGAAGAATCCAAGCAAGAACTTTGCTAAATTCTTTTACAAAGACATTTGATCCAAACAACAGTGCATTCTTTGCTCACAGTAAATCCAAATGGCAGAACATTTCCACAGACAGTTATTCCAATAGCTGCCACTTAGTAAACCTATCTACATGTGTTGGGGAAAAATAATAGGTGGTTGTGACACCATGTAATTACACGCGAGTGTGTGCTTTATGAGATTCTGGTGCTTCTCCCTCTTAAGCCACTGGAATAAGCGGCCAAATCAATTATCTATATCATGACAAATCATGATAAATTTCTACTGAGATGGTATTGGCTACTTGACGCTGTTAATTTCCAAACACCGGTGGACGACTTACGATCAGCGACCATTTTCATCGCTAAGCGATGAATTCTCTGAAGATGGGTCGACCGATGAGGTCCTACCCAAACTTGCAAAGTGCCTTTACTCGGGGAAAAAAAAAGAGGTGATAAAATTTGATTTAACTGTGTAACCTGTTTTCTATTGCAGTGGCTCTCCGTTGTTCTGATAAGGCATTTTCGATTTATTTATTTTTTGCCAAATGAGAGCCAATCTTGCGTCGGCAGAGAACACTTATGTGCAAATGTGCACTTGCTGTCTAACAATGTGACTGCCACCCCTGTCTCCAGTCTGTAATTACAGCGAGAGAATGAATCTGTTATTCACTCACCAGTAATACTTCTCTCCACTGCGATTCCCTTTGAAATGGCACTGCCCAGCAGACCATTACTGTCTGAATTCATTATTGGGGGTTTTTGTTTTTGTTTTTCGGTAGTGGTAGTGGAGGGGGAGGGGTTAGAATAACTTATTATTTTCTGTGAAGTGAAATACCCCATCTTGCATTTGAACCCGATTCATTGAATATGTATGTCTACACATATTCACAGTATTTATAAAAAATACACTTGGCCGTTTGATATACCGTGGTGGGTGGAGGGCTTCAAACATATTCCGAGCCGTATTTATTAATTGTCCGAGGATGTTTCTGGCTTATTATGTTCCCATTAGAAAGCAGAAGGACAAAGCGGAGCAGGGACTTTGGCTGTATTGGGGCAGTGCTTTATTATTCACTGCTGACCTTGACTTTATATCAGCGCCACGCCTGAGCTTGGTGCGTGTTCACTGGAAGTTCTTTTTTTTTAATTTTTTTTTTTAAACGCATCGATCCATCAGTCTCTGGGAAGGGCAGCGTGTGAGGAACGCAAAGGCCCTTTGAAATGACGTCTTAAATTTTCTTTGAATGGCTCTGAAGATTTTTGACTCTGTGCTCCAGCATTATCCCACTTCACAAGGTGTTGTAGTAGCGTTGCATCATACGGAGCCTCTGACAGTGGCCCCTCTCTCTCTGTCTCTGTCTCCCCTCTTTCTGTTTCATCTGTCTCAACGCTGATGACTTACTGCAGGAGAAGGATCTCGCCCCGGTTTTATCCATCACACCGCAGGAGGCCACCATTCGCTTTGAAGACGTCTATTTCGAGTACCTGGAGGGCCAGAAAGTCTTAAATGGAGTGTCTTTCGAAGTACCTGCCGGCAAGAAGGTTGCTATAGTCGGTGGCAGTGGTTCAGGGTAGGTCAGACACGACTTAGCTTCAGGAGGCCATGTGTGTTATCGTATTTGTATGTTCAGAATCTTATCACAGATATAATTAGTGGAATGTGTAGGTGTTTCTCACATATAGAATGATGACGACCGGTCCCTTATCCTGGTTGCAGGAAGAGCACCATTGTGCGACTGCTGTTCCGCTTCTATGAGCCCCAGCGGGGGAACATCTACATTGCAGGGCAGAACATCCGAGATGTCAACCTGGAGAGCCTGAGGAAGGCTTTGGGGATCGTACCTCAGGTCTGAGACGCACCCGACACTGGAAACTACAGTTTTCAGTTTGAGCTTTTTGCAAAGAAAAATATAATGTTAAAGAAAGATATCATGCTGTTGTCTGCAGAGGTGCTCAGTCATCCAGGTCATGGTTAATTCTTGTCTAAATCTTCTTCTCGTAGCAACTGGACTTGATTTTCTTCCCTTGAAAGCATGCTGTTTATGATTATTATTGTTATTATTATTCTTTTTTATAATACAATCTTTTTTATCTCTCTCGCTCACATGCTAATTTGAACAGATGGCACATTTTATTTTTTTGTCTTTGTATGCTTTTGCTTTCTCCCTCCCGCCCTCATCTTTTTTAACCATAGCACTCTGTGCCGATCTGTGCGGTAATAAAAATGTTCTCTGAAGGCTAATACTCTTCCTCGGTGTTATCGTCAGGACGCTGTTCTCTTCCACAACACCATCTTCTACAACCTGCTGTACGGCAATATCAACGCCACAGCAGAGGATGTGTACCGGGTAGCGCGTCTAGCGGGAATTCATGACGCCGTCCTCAGGATGCCCCATGGCTACGACACTCAGGTTGGAGAGCGGGGGCTAAAGCTATCAGGTTTGCGCCGCCGTAAGCAGGGTCTTTCAGAACAAGCAAGTGCAAGACCTTTTTTTTTTTTTTTTTTTTTTTTTTTTTGTCAGTCGAATTAGGGTACCTCTTTTTGGACTGCAATCTCCAGTAGATTGTGAAGGGAAATATGGGGGGTTTTCCTTTATTTTTTTTAAAATTTTTTTTAGCCT
>CAAKHD010003425.1:0-14516 GCA_901007705.1 Fistularia tabacaria | reverse complement strand
TTTATTTATCTAAATGTAAATGTGTGATGAAAAATATAAGAAAAAAAAAAAAAATTTTAAAAAAAGCGTTCAAAAACATATTTACAATAACACTTCCTTTCTTGGTCTCTCTCTTTTTTTTTTTTTTTTTTTTTTTTTTTTTTTTTTTTTTCACTATCTTTTTTTTTTTTTTTTTTTTTTTTTTTTTTTTTTTCCTCCGTATTTTTTCACAGACCCCCGTTATTGCAAACCAAGGATCTGTTTTCCTTTGGATTAGGACATACTCTTG
The DNA here is from genome assembly GCA_901007705.1 of Fistularia tabacaria. NCBI lineage: Eukaryota > Metazoa > Chordata > Actinopteri > Syngnathiformes > Fistulariidae > Fistularia > Fistularia tabacaria. The sequence goes on along the minus strand of CAAKHD010003425.1, from coordinate 14,248 downwards.
CAAAGCTTGAAACACTCATATTGTTATGTGTCCTTGTGTGCTTTCAGAACATCCTGAGTTCGATGAAGGAGATGGTGAAGGACAGGACATCTGTGTTCATCGCCCACAGGCTTTCCACAGTTGTAGACGCAGATGAGATTATTGTGCTCAGCGAGGTACGATGTCATCTCCCTGACTTTCATGTCACTACGCCTTCCATGATTAACATTTCCGGGCTGTTAACGTGGGTTTCATAAAAAAAACGGTTCAGAGCCGGCAACTTTAAACATGGCGCCGTGTTAATTGCCAGCGCAATTAAAAGAGTCTGCATTGGTGGGAAGGACGATGGGCCGCAGTCTGAATGAATGACCTTTGGTGCACGGTGTCTGCCAGCAACCAGAATTTTGCGAGTAGTCTCTGCTTTTTGACGCTCATTAGTTTCCCGTAACTTCAGTGTGTCTGATGAAAACATTCTTTTGTTTGGCTTTTCTCATTAACTTCGCGGACAACAGGACACTGTTGACAGAAGTGAGCGTATTTTTAATTTTTTTTTTTTTCCTCCCAAAAGGGCTCGATCAAGCAGTCAGACTTGACTGGCTGTTTGGTCAGATGGCATGTCTTGTTTGTCGCAGTGACTAATAACGTATGGGCCGGCTTCCCACACACTGTTGTGTAGAATCTCTATTCTAATGACCTTTTGTGTGTGTTTGGTAAGATCAGATTTTTAAGATGGCACAGCCAAGTTATATGAAAATAAATGGAAGCGGTGTATCTTTACAGCTATGGGGTTGTTTCATCCAAATGAAGAGGTTCAAAAAATAAAGCTGCTACATGTTACAGGTTGTCGTGGGAGACGCCGTAGTAGAATTCGACGCAAAAGTCAAAGTGAAGTCAGATTTCATCTGGAAAGTAGGAGTTAATATGAAATATAACGCGAGTTAAGTGACATTTTCAACCAGTGCAAAATGAGAAGAGGCTCCTTTGAACTGCGGCTTGTGAGCATGTGTCGTTCCATGTTTCCCGAGTCAGATGGCAGGGATCAGAGGGTCGCGCGGAGAAGTCATGTTTGCGTGTGATGTCGCCACGGCGTTTGCCGGTGTCACCAGCAGAGGACTGCCTGGGGTGCTCATTAAAATAACGAGCGGATGCGGTTACGTGCTCATCCTAGGTGCGCCAAACATAATGCCAACACCTCTGCATGCTCCTGGGAGGGTGGGGGAAGGGGGTTGTCTTCATTTGTGTTTCACTGTGTGGGAGGGATGTGTGTTTGCGGCCTGTAGATATATGTGTGTGTTTGTGTGTGTCTGTGAGTCAGAATTTGTTTTTGTAAATGTGAAAGGAATGCAACAGTTGTTTGGGAGGCGTAAGGGGTCGGGCGGGGGGGGCCGGGGGGCTGGAGGGAGTTGAATGTGTGTGCAGAGTGTGGTCGGTGCTTAGCCGGTCATGGAGATTGCAAAGTACATTACAGCGAGGTTCATTGTTTGGAATCCTCTTGCGTTCAAACCATCGTAGTCGCGCGTTTGTTTTGTCTCCATCAGGGTAAAGTGAGCGAGCGAGGCAACCACCAGACACTCCTCGGCACACCGGGCAGCTTGTACGCGGACCTGTGGAACACCCAGAACAGCCGAATCTTAAACGGCAGCAAGAACCCACCTGAGCCGCCGGCCGAGGGCTTGAGCCCAAAGGAGGAGGAGAGGAGAAAACTGCAAGAGGAGATCCTCAACAGTGTGAAGGGCTGTGGGTCCTGCTCCTGCTGAGAGAATCTGCCGCCTCCGCGTCTCCTCATCCTTCACAGATGGACTCTGCTGGAATCCCTGGTCTGCAAGGTATTGGGGGGAGGGAAGGGAAGGGGGGTGGGTGGGTGGTTGGGTGGGTGGGGGGATATGTCCCAACTGCCCACCCCAGCCAAGCTCCCACCAGTGTGACGAGTCCTCTTCCTCCTTATGTGAATAAAGGAAGTCGCTTGCCAAGTTAAGGAGGAGGAGCAGAACAGGGAGCAAGTGTGTTTAGCACTGGCGGCTGTCCAGAGACGGAGCTTCTGTATGCCAGTCTCCTCAGACGAAGCCGAGCGTAAGAGACCTTGCATATCACATACGTGTGTAAGACATCTGCTCGTCAACAAAACCCCTCCCCCCCTCCGTTTAAACATCAGGTTTATTGACATCTTTCACACTGGAAACGTAAGAGATAGACATAATGACTTGCATTTGCCTTGATGTTGACAGAATTTCTGATGTATTTCTAATATATTTTCAACACGGATTCAACCTCAATTCAATCATTTTTGCATATTACAAGTGTTATACACATGACAAGGATCTTCTCTCAACGGAGTGTCAAGTTAAAACTTTTGTGCATAAGCAGCTGTTAAAAGCTCATTAATGCCTCTGAAAAAGGACCATTGTTTTCTAGAGATGTTAAAAAGATGTTTAATTCGGCAGGACATCATGTTCTCGTAATGCATCAAAGCGTGACACGGATGTTGGATTCATGGAGACACCATTTACAGACGATCCGGATAAATCATGAATGGTTTTCTCCGCAGTTTTGACATCCTTGCAAAGCAACATGACTTCCTGCGGGAATATCTTTTTCTTTTTCCTCATTTGGGGAACTATTCGAACAAATGTCATCCTTGTAATGTCAACAGCTTATGCACTGTATGATAAGTAATTGAAGTTTGGCTGTTTTTTTTTTTTTTTTTTGGTTAATATCCTTATAAATTTTATTGTATCTATGAATTAAGAGGTTATATATCTTGTGTATGAAATCACTATCACAATGTAAAGCCTGTTTCATATAATTCTGGACTGTGCTGACGGAGTAATCACACTTTAGACTGATTTATATGCATTCAATTTTGTTTAAATAAAATTTTTTTTCCCTGGTAACAGTCCCTTGAATATGGTTGTCAGACAAAATCCAAGTAGGTTAAAGCTGTGGAGGTTCTGTCACACCAAGACAGCCATTGGCTCGGCTCCACCAAAACCCCCAATTGATTCATTTGCTTCCTTTCCACCTCTTTAACCAAACACGTCCACTGTTGGACCCCCTGTTTTCTTATCAGTATTCACCATATATTTAAAGGTTGGATTATTATTGCCATGTTTGATTTCTTTGACTTCAATGCTTTTAAAATAAAGATGGTATGAAACTTATCAGCGGCGCGGTGGTTAGAGTTTCTGCCTCACAGCGAGAAAGTCCCTGGCAGGACCTTTCTGTTTGGAGTCTCCGTGTTCTCCCCGTGTCTGCGTGGGTTTCCTGCAGGTTCTCCGGTCCCACCGTCCAAAAACATTCAGTCGCTCAATGATGACCAGATAATATGCGGATGATAATATGATGTGCAGACACCGGAACGTTGAACCCTAAATCCCCCAGGCGTGTGAATGAGAGGGTGAATGGTTGCATGGCTCTCTATGACATGTCAAATGTGAATGAGAGGGTGAATGGTTGCCTCTATACGTGGCCCTGTGATCGCCTTGCGACCGGTGAGTGCCGCCTCTCGCCCAATGACAGCTGGCTCCAGCACCCCTGCAACCCTGAGTGGCAGATAAGCGGTATAGAGAATAAATTAATGAATGATTCCCTTATGGTTGTTATTTCTCAAGCAGTCAGAGACGTCTTTCTCAATCCGCTTCATGAAACCCAGCTAATTTCTTCTTCTGGGTTTTCAAAAAGCACTCCTTGAAGGAGCCAATTGCTTCAAAAGGTGTTGAGCAAATGAGAGCGTAATCAGTTGTTAGAAGATCAATTTAACGTTGCAGGCAGTAGATATGTTGTACGTACAAATGACTTATTCTAAAAAGAGATGCTCACAGTTGACCAAATGAACCAAAATTTAGAACAATCGCCTCTGTCTGGGATGATCGCTACAATTAAAAACTGAAGAAAACATAAAAAACACGATAACATCTCGATAGCAAGTCATGTCATCTCGATTCACACTCTATGTTAAATTGTTCTGTCAGCAAGTGAACACGATTCATTTAAAAAAAAATTATTATTTTTTTTTTTTTTACATCAAGAGCTTGTGCACGTCGGTCGTGAAACACAAAACACACAATCAAAACAAATATTGCTTGATCCATCAAGTCCATTTAATAAGGAGGCAGCCTGTATGAAATATACTTGAGGATTTTTAAGGATAACAGAATATTGATCTGTTTTCCCCAGAATAAAATTGGACTCCATCAGTCAAGGAAGAGAAAGTTTTAGATATGACTGTTATAATTGCAGTGTTTAATGTCCAGTGGAGAGAATGACGGGATCCTGGTCCATAATCTCTGCGGTTCCTTGGATCCCCCCACCCCGGGGGGCCAAACACATTGCACCACGCCTTCCCCGAGGTCTTTAAAATGGAAAGCGACAGAAGCATGAACCTTCACATAACAAACACGGCAGACTAGATCCTGCTGTGCTTTATGGCGACGCCTCCGCCGCCTCCCTGACAGAGTCACAGACGACGGTAGACTTTGATAGAGCTCTACTTGAAAGCGACCCGACCGGATGATTTCTGGCTGAATAGACCTCCTTTCATGCGTCAGATGTCCAGACAGAAGAGTTGATGTTAATGGCATCCTTCTAATCTAACCTCGGAAGAGATTATGAGCCTATTCATTAGTGACTCCCAGTAACAGCTGCCCCTAAAAGGTTATCCGCTAATTATTGAGTGGACATAATTTGCTGTGATTTGCCGAGGTCCAGAGAGAGATATGACGGGGTTATAAACTCTGGTTCTTCTTCTGTGCTGAGACAAAGCCTTGTGTGGGTTTGACCTGGTCAAGGACACACGTGATGAAGTTGCACGGCGACATCGCCGAGGATGTTTGCTTTCTTGCTATTTGTATTAAAAATAAAATCGAACCCGCTGGTCAATTATCCTCATTTGTTGTCCGTGACACGCGTGTGATTAGCGCCCTTTGTGAGCCGTTTGTCCCCATTGGATCGGATATTTACAATGCTTTCGGTGGACACACGGACAGCAGGACAAAAACCCATAATGACGCTTTCGATGTGAGCGGCAGGCGGCGGGTCCACCGCCTATGCAAACGACGACCTTCCGCCGAAGGAGAGATTTTGAAAGACCTTGCCGAGGTGCAGACGGGATGGCGTCTTTTTATTCCATCCCATCTTCCAGTTTGCAGCGATTTTGGTCTGCAGATACCCAGGACATTGAACCTAAGAGCTGTACCCCATTGTCGCAGGCCGTGGGAGGGGTTCTGCCGCACACGTCAAATCCCTGGTGACCCCCCACCCCCACCCCCTTTTGGCTTGTTGCAGAAGTCCGCCACGCTCCTTTTCATCATGATACCATGCAGGGTAGGCTGTAAGTGAGGGCGATCCGTCTGCATCAGACAGTCAGTTCACACCCATCCTACTTCAGTGGAGCTATGTGGCCAAGGGCGCCGGAGCCGTGATAAATATGCATCATTGCCTCACAGAAGATGTAGTTATTTCCACCGTTTTGTGTGGGAGTATAAATTTATGTGTGTAATCCCTGTGTACTATATCAATGCTCCTGGTCAAAATGAGAATGCATATTCAAACAACCGTGTGCTTGCAAACACAAGGTGGATGGTTGTTTTTTTTTTGTCAACAATAGATTCAGATACAGTGAAATATCCATTAAGGACAAAGCAGCATGCTCGAGGTTATCCGATGTCTGAACACACCCTGGATGATCCGTTTGTTTTTCACCGGGGCGGCTGGGGCTCAATTGGTTGAGCGGGCATCCGTCCAATCAGAGGGTTGGCGGTTTGATCTCCGGCTACTCCTGTCTGCAACCCGAAATGTCCTTGGGCAAGACACCGAACCCCCGAGTTGCTCCCGATGGCCCAGTTTGGGTCTTGCATGGCAGCTCTGCCGGCATCCGTGTGTGTGTTTGTGTGTGTGTGTGTGTGTGTGTGTGAGTGTTTGAATGGATGAATGCAATCTAAAGTAAAGTGCTTTGAAACCGCAAGGTGTGAAAGTGGCGTTTTCATTCATACTATCTGTCAGACGTTGAAAGAGGGAGTTTGATGGAGAGACCAAGCAGAGCCTCGAAACTGGCTTAAACTGAAAGTCAGAGCTGTGGGACTCAATGGTTTCATTACAAGTGATTTAACAGCCAACACTGTGACTCCTGGCTGTTAATTCCTTTCCGTTATTTTGGGCTGACTTTTTCTGGGTATTTGTTGTTGTAATATTCCTTTTGGCCACAAGAGGGCTTTTTATTTGTTATTTTGTTTCTTTTTTGGCTTATAGGGAAAATGCTCTAAATGTTTGTGGGATTGGGGTGGCACGGTGGCGCATCTTCTGGGTTCTCAATCCAAAAACATGCAGCTTTAAGTTCACTAGAGACCCTGAAGTGCCCAGATATGGGAACGAGAGAGTGAAAGCTTTTATTGGTGTTTGTTATGTCTCTGACGCGTGAATAAGAGAGTGAATAGTAGTATGTCTCTGTATGAAGTATGAGAGAGTGATTGGTTATGTCCCTATATGATGTGAAAGAGAGTAAATGGTTGGCTATATAATGTGTGAATGAGAGTGAATTGTTGTATGTTTGTATAATATGTGAATGAGAGAATGAATGGTTGTGTGTCTGTAGAATAGAATAGAATATTCCTTTAATCGTCCCACAGTGGGGAAATTTCAACCACTCATAACAGAAAGTTGACAGTGCAAGGAAAGTCATCAAAAGAAATAAAAACGAAGAATAAACAATAAACAGCGTTAACAATGTATGTATAACAGGCTTGTATTTACAAATTGCACCTAAACAATACGACAGTGTATAAACAGTATATACATTAAATAGTATAAATGTGCAAAAGGCTCAACTCGCAGCGAACAACAGCAGTATTTGCAGTTGTAGTATCACCTATGGTGTCCCAGTGAGTGGATGTGTAGGACAGTGAATGAATGAATGAAGTAGTCGTAGTATAGTATGGACTACTATAGTGTAGTATGGTATAGTATAGACTATAGTACAGTATACAGTAAAGTATAGCATAGTGTATGTAGTACATAGTATAGTATAGACTACTGGAAGTAGTAGTATAGATAATGATCAAATAAATTAGTGTTTTTCTGTGTTTGTTTTTTTTTCTTTTCTTTCAGGCAAACGACTAAATGGCAATAGACAAATGTGTTTCTTTTTTCCCAGGCTATTCATATGGAAGGGAACCTCTGTGGGACACCGAGCCCACGCCTCCGTTCCGTTTGCCCTCGATATAACCAGCTCTGATGGAGTGCAGGCTCCCGTGAAACCACAGCAGGAGGATTCTGGCTATCTCAGGCAATTAAATTGATCACCTGAGCGATGCGAAAACGCTGCCGCTGTAACGCTGACTGAATTCGGGCGGCACTCGTATAAAAGACGGTTCAAATGAAAAGCATTTTTAGAAACGAGTGACATCACAATATGTGTAGCAGAAAATTAAAATGCATTTTCTGGTAACTCAGAGATATTTGATTCATGCGTCAGACCTCAAGACATGGGGAGGCAGCGTATCATCGAGGCTGGGATTATTATTAGGATTGAACAACGATGGCCAGCCGCCTTTGGTGGATTTACAGATGACGAAGACCTGGTCAACTACAACAACAACAAAACAAAATCATACCCAATTTCCTTCCAGTGCCTCTGTAAAAAATGGTTATTTTCCTGTCAGCAGCTCCTATCAGGGTTCACCAAAGCCTATCATCTGCTTCCATCTGACCCCAGTCAGTATCCTCTTCTCTCACACCAAATAACGTCCTGTCCTCTTTCCCATCCATCCATAAATCTCCTCTCTGGTCTTCCTCTAGGCCTCCTGACTGGCACTTCCATCCTCAGCATCCTTCTACCCAGATCTTCACTATTCACAAGGCAGCCCTGGGTTTTTCTACCGGGATGATACCATTGTCATCTCTGCTGTTTTTGGCTCCCTCACATTCACTCATTCCCAGCCGGGAGACGGAGTCCACGAACAGATTTTGTACGACTTCAATGGAGATGAATGCAGATACAGATGTGGGTGGCCTGGTGGCACAGTGGTTTGCACTTCTGCGAGAAAGTCCTTGGTTTGAGTGTGGAGTCTCCATCATCTCCCTGTGGTTTCCTCCCTCAGTCCAAAAACATGCAGGAGGTTCATTGTAGACCTTAAAAAAAACAGATCCCTCTGAATGAGAGGGTCAATGCCTGTCTCCATATGCGACCCTGTGCTGGACTGGCGACCCTGAATCCACGATGCACCCTTTCTCTCGCCCAATCCCAGCTTGAACGGGCCCTCGCAGACCCTGAGTGAAGGATAAGCAGTATAAATAGATAATGAATGAATGAATGAATGAATGAATGAATGAATGAATATACAGAGGTCTACGTTTCAGCACCTTCCTGCTGGCACTTTTTACCGGTGACTTGGGGCTCAATGTGATCTGTTGATGATTCAAGGCTCTGTTGAGCCTGATTGAAGGGAACAGTGGTTAGACCTTCACAGCCTTGCTTTACTATTTTAAAGCATAAGGTGTTAAAATCATCACCCAATTATGTTTCCACCTTTTATTCCACCTCATTCAGACTAATGACCAGAGACTTTTCACTTCCACTTGGAGTTTATGGTTAATGGTTCTCATTTATATAAAAAATAAGCCTAATTTTTCAGGAGGGAGGAGAAGAAAATGGTGTCAAATTGACCTGCAAGAAAATAGAAAGGTTAAAAATGTGCAGGGTTTTTTTTTCAGTGAGGTCTATAAATGCGCAAAATTGTTGACGTGTATTCGAGCTTTGCCAGGCATCCACGAGTGAAAGCTGAAGTGAACTGACCAAACGTCATACAGAGCTCTCAAATCACTCTAAATGCTGTGTTCTCAGATTGTTTGGCCAGAGCCTGCAGAGCTGGTACAGAGACTGAGGCGTGCAGGCTACAACTCTCATAATCTTCTTTGAGATCTCACTCCGACTGTCAGACCCGGTGAGTGTTGAAGCCTGAAATCTCATTCAAGCATTTGCATTCTGTCCTTAACCTGCAGTTATTTTTCTTCTTTTTCTTATTATCCTTCGGAGTCTCGGCCACTTTGTATCGAGCCTCGAATTCTGTTCCTTTGAGATGAAAATGTAACTGGTCATTCTCATTCTCTGAGCACTAACTACGCCGCTGTTTTTCTTTTTTTTTTTCTTTCTTTTTTTTTTTTTACTCTGAGACAAATGGTAAACAGTCCCTAGAGGGTGACCATGAATTATAAAATAAGGGCTTTTCCTGGCTGGATAATATTCACTGGAGGTTAGAGTGCTTCCCAGCTGTGAGACAGAATGACCTTTTCACAGATCAGACTACAAAATCACGATTATAATTTTGAGAGTGTGCCCAGTCTGTCAGATTACATCCACCTCCTGGTTTGCAGTGAACAACCTGGATTGTTAGCTCCTTTTTTTTTTTTCCAGAATGTGCTGGAAACAGTGACGGGAGCTGGACTTCAAGTCTAATTTACAGATAAGGCGGGGAAAAAAAAAGATGTGACGCTGTAGGAGACACGATAAGAGAAGTTTGTGATGTGGTTGATCAGATTAACCCCGTGTTAGACTTCCAGTCGCTAAAATAACAGGAAACCGGTCGCGGAGGAACCAGCGGAACAAAGGTCTTCCCCTTTTCCTGTCGGAGAATGACTCATCTGCCTCCATCTGACCTTCTCCTCTGCGTCCTCTTCATCTCAATTCATGTCCTCTTTCCCTCCGTCCATAAAACTCCTATTTGGTCTTCCTCGAGACCTCCTGCCTGGCAGTTCAAACCTCAGCATCCTTCCACCCACATATCCACTGTGACTTTATCTCCAGAACATCTAACATGTGCTGTCCCCCTGATGGACTCGCTCCCGATCCCATCCGCCCTCCTTCGCACCTTCACGTCTGCCTCCTGTCGTCTCCTCAGCGTCTCTTAACCAGACAACATCACCGGTCTCACCTCCGTCTCCTGCACCTTTCATTCAGGCCGATAGTCTTTTATCACACCTGACGCTTTTCTCGACTCTTTCCAACCTGCTTGAACACGTTCTTCACCTCTTCTTCACACTCTCCTATGCTCAGGACTGTTGACCCTCAGTACTTAAAATCCTCCACCCTCTCTATCTCCACTCCCTGTAACCTCACCGCTCCACTCGGGTCCCTCTCATTCTCTCACGTATTCTGACTTGTTGCGGCTAACCTTCATCCCTCTCCTCTCCTCGCCTCCACCTGCTCCGTGCTCTCACCGCAGATCAAAATGTCATTTGCAAACACCGTCGTCCACAGAGACTCCCATCGAACCTCATCTGTCAGCCTGTCCATCAGCGAAGCGAACAAGAAGGGGCTCAGAGCTGATCCCTGATGCGTTCCCACCTCCACAGAGCTTCAAGACCAAAATGAAAAGACATATCTTTAAAGGGAGGGAAAGTTTATGACAGGAAGCAGAACTTGAAACGAGTTCCGAAATAATGAAAAAAAATCTAACTTTGTTGAAAAAAAAAGCAAAATACAGTATATTTTTCGGTAAAATTCATGCGCTGTATTTTCCTTAGATTTTAAAATATAGGAGGTGCGAAATGAAATGGATGAAAATCTCCAATTGTTAGCGCTCTCACATCTCCGTAAGGAGTGTCCCGGTTCGATTCCCGTGGCTGTGGATCCTCCTCCAGGTTCACCGACGTCTTATGCGGACCAAAAACCTCCGTCGGGTCGACTGAATACTAAATGTTCCACGGGAAACCGAATTATCGATTCAAATCAGGAAACACTAATTCACTTTTACTAATCAGCGGCCGGACTTATTGGTTTGCCATTTACCTGATTCAGTGAGGTTTGCGGTCTGCTGAGGCATTGGAGAAACCGGGCCTCCGAAGAAATGTGTTTGTTGAAGCAGTGCAGAAGTCGCACCAGTTCTCATCAAGCGATTACTGAGAGCATGTGGGTTAGCATTTGCTGCACAGACAGCTGTTGGAGCCGGAGTCGGTGGGTATGCATAGCGGGTCCTGGCATAGAATATGTAAACACATAATGGCAAGATCACTGATGCTAGTGACGTATCTTGATAATGTAGAGAAAAAAAAGCTACGAACCGGGAATTAAATTGCATTTTGAATAGCAGAGAAACATCGGAAAACAGGGCAAAGTTCTTAGAAGAGTACAGGGAATTGCTGAGGCCTTTAAATTGGGTTTCGATGGATCGTTCGAAAAGTTTTCTTTGTACTTGTTAGATGGAGGTAACGGGCACTTCAGATGTTGTCGCCCTCAGGCTGTGTTAATCTGGGGCTGCTGCAGGAGCAACGTCTGAGCAACCGCACACCCGCCGTCCGCTGTCCAAACAGCAGACGCGGAGGAGTCCGGACCAACCGCCCAGGTAAGAGACTGCGGAACAGACGTGCACCTTCTCCTCACATTTGTGCCTGCATGGAAAAAAATCACAATAGACATTTGAGAAACCTCATTAATGTCAAAGGATCCAATGGGAGTGATGATACGGTGAGGCCGGGATCCTCGAAGCTAATCGAACACGAATTCGTATGTATTTAGGAGTCTGCTCGTCACCAACAACATATTCTGCACTTGTCTTGTTACTGACTAGCAAGGGAGCTAATAGCCAGGCTTCAGGAAAACACACACACACACACACACACACACACACACACACACACACACACACACACACACACACACACACACACACACACACTCATCTGTAATGATGGCTGCTGTTGGAGAGGTATTTTAAAAATCTGATTTCTGTAACTATGGCATCACTATGGAGATCATTACGGTTAACTCCTGTACTTTACATTAATAGGGAAGACAAATGATTGCTCCTCATCTATATCGAATATGAGTTTTGTGTGTGTCTGTGTGTGTGTATGTGTGTGTGTGTGTGTGTCCCCGCATGTGATATATATAGATACTTGAAATCCGCATCATGCAGGCGAGTTAGTTTGGATGTGCGGTCAGAAGACAAGCTCAATAATGAGGTGAACAGGCATCTCCGTACATGTGATGTTAATAATTGTGGAGATCAGAGTTTCAATGCAGGAAGGGATCCATCTGGCTGAAGGCCCCAAACGGCTCCCGTCACATCGCACAGAGGAAATCAGCCATTTAGACAACGCAAATTGTTTAGCCGTCCGACATCATCACACTTAGGGACACAGAAACGAAGCGATGATGTACGGAAACATGCACATTTTCCAAGATGAAGTTGTTGTCTCTTGAGGAATCTGCAAGTGTAAATGGTCTTTCAGCAGAAAGAATAAAGCAGGAATTTAGCATGTGTTTTTTTTCTTTCTCTAAACACGATCTGAACAGCGATACAAACAATTTCGGTCATCCTGTTATTTTATTTATCAAAGATTGAGAAATAGATGTTTTAATTTGCTGAATAGATAGAACGGGTGCTGAAAAACAGTTTTCTTCTTTTTGACATAGAATAATACATAACGGGGCACTGATAATATTGAAATCTTTTAATCAACAATATATAAATGTGAAGGTCCCTGAAATGGTTCTCTGGGTTTGAGTGTGTATACATATTTACAGTGTGCACAGACACACACATTTTCATGATACAATCCATATATAAACATATGATATTGTCATTTTGCTACAAGGGAGCACCAATATTATTGATATCTACAAGTTAACAACACACAAACTTGAAGATGGATGAGTATGTTCTCTGTTGGATTATGTATATGTATATATACAATACACAACCAGTTTTATCATATAATTCTTACATAAACATATCATGTAAACAAGATATCAAAACTATACAAACTTGGAGATCATTGAATGAGATCTTTGTACATACACACAATGTAGTATATCGTAAGTACATAAACAATCTATAAATTAAGAATATATAAACTTGAAGATCAATGAATCTGCATGTGTGTGTGTGTGTGTGTGTGTATATAATACATGGAAACACTTATTATATGATACATACATAAACATAACAGCACTATCTTAAAGTCATTGCCTGAATCATCTTTTGACAAACTTTTTACTGGATCAGCTCCCTTTTCAAACATATAGCTCAGATTTTTGTGTTTTCTGAAAAAACTTGAAAACAGACAACTATATCATATATTTACTATAATTTAGAAATATATTAATTCAGAATAAATAAACTTGAAGATCAATGCATTTTTTTCTCTGTGTATATGTATATAAAGTATATACACACAATTGTATGTGATACAGATATAAACATAGTTATCTTCTTTAAAAATGTACCAATTTTTTTGTCCAGAAATGTTTTTTTCTTTATGTTAATCAATCATCCTTATTCAACACATGGCTCGGTTTTAGTGTTTTCTGAAAAACCTGAACAAAAACGACTAAAACGATTATTTTAAGAAGGTTTTGATATCCTATTTTTACTATAATGGAGAAATATATAAATTAAGAACAACTAGAGCCAAAGATCAGTGAATTCACTGTATGTGAGTAGATGTATGGATGGCCTCTATACAATACACAGAATTTATTGTATAATACATACGTGAACCTGTCGTCCCCATCTTCAGACAGTCATTTATTTGACCCCCCCCCCCCCAATCAACTACTTATCAATTTTTTATGTTTTCTGAAAAACGTCATTTTAACAACGTGACGATATCCTTTGATGGCGATAACGGAGAAATCTAAAAATTAAACCAACAAACTTGAAGATCGATGAATCTGTTCTGCGTGTATGTATATAAAGTAAATACATACTATTTTCTTATATGATACATCGTCACCTTCTTAAAATAATTGTCCAAGTCCATTTTTCAACAAGAAAGATTTTTCTTTTCCCAATTCAAATTAGGCCTCAGTTCTTTTTTTGTTATTTTCTGAAAAACTCGATCATACATGCGATATAATGGACAAATCTCAAAATGAAGAATGCATCCATGCATTTTTTCTCATTATCATTTTTCAAATGATTTTCAATGCATATTGTATGACAAATAATCAAACACATTTATAGTATATGACGATGTCTATACAATTCAACAAATTCACATTTACATCACACATTGAATCCATATGTTGATTTCACTGAATTCAGCAACGAGCGAGTGCATGGCGGGTTTCTCTTTGGGACCGTGGAAAAGAGAAGTGTCGCTTTTCCTGCGTTCGACTCGTTTGTTTTGTCGTGCAGCCTGCAGAGGGATGGAGGGATGGCTGGATGGAGGGATGGATGAGGAGACAGAGACAGAGAGAGACACGGTGGAGGGATGGAGAGGAGATGATGGAGGGATGGAGAGGAGATGATGGAGGGATGGTGGAGCTGACTGACCA
>CAAKHD010003424.1:175501-187138 GCA_901007705.1 Fistularia tabacaria | reverse complement strand
GGAGCTTTTCCTAGCTGCTGTTTGATTTCTCTGTTTTTGTTTTTTTTTGCTTTGCCTCCTTTTTTTTTTTAAAATGTTTTTTTTTTTTTTTTTTTTTTTTTTTTCCCCTCCATGCGATTTTCTGAATTTGAAATTCAAATGCCAAAAAGTCAAGAGTGGTCGAGTTGACCTGTGTCCTCCTCCTCAGATGATCCCCGTGGCTAAACGGCAGTGATGTCGGCGGATTTCCAGGATGATTTGCATATGTGCTGCTGTAGGCTACTCTGGTCTCGGTGTTGAATGATAGCGCTGTGGGTATAGAAGGAAGCCTGCAACAGGAAAGTCGACTGAGGGCTCATTTAGTCTGCTCAACTTGAAATACACTTATGGACAGAGCTTCTGTCCGTCCTCTGCCTTTGTTTTGTTCGCAACTGGTATGCTTTGAGGGAGCTAGGGGATTTTTGACCAAGGTAGCGCTAGCACCTGTATGCTGAAGTGCGAGGAGGAGAAGACAACATGCCTCTGTTTGTGTCTCTTTCTGACGTCTGAAATGGAACTGGGAAGTGAACTCTGCACTGCCCTCTTGTCGATGTAGTGCTTCACAATCTTCTCTCTTGGCCGCTCCCTTCAGGGGCGTCCGCAGGCAATCAACTTCCTCCACCGAACCCCGCTCTCTGATACCTCTATGCTGACACCAACACACCTCTTGTCCTCTTTGACTACACCCATACATCTTCTCTCCGGTCTCCTACCAAGGAGAAGGACTACTACCGAAATATTCCCCATCCCTTCTCTGTTTATCCACCCAGAGCTGTCCCTCTGGACACATTCCTGATCCCATCTGTTCTGGTCAGTCCCAAAGAGAGCCTCCGGCTCCGCTTCCTGTCTTTTCCTCAACGCCAACCAGACACCATGGCTGGTCTCACCGCTGTCCTCTACGCTTTTCCTTTCCTTCTGGCTGACTTGAAACAGGACGTAGCCGTTTGCGCGCGTGACGTGGGCAGAAATTAGGCTTGGAAACACGATTATTTAGCACTGCAGTGGAAGCTGCCACATTATAAAAGCGTCAAAACAAGGACCGATGGAAGAAAATATCAACTGTTTTAACATGTCGTGTAATGCATGTGCAATACATAATAAATATTTATCTATCTATCAATAGACATATGTGTCTATATATATATATATACATATACATATATGATATACCTGTGTGTGTGTGTGTCTGTGTGTGTGTGCTACATATATGTGAATTGCTACATAATTATTGAAATAAGAAGGAAATAAAAAAAAAAAAACTTAAGCCTACCTGTCTGGGTGTGTTTATAATTTGTATTTTATTTCAATGCAACTTCAATTTATCCAAAGTTGTGTGTTTGAGCTGTGGCTGGAAGTACCCACCGAATCTATTTTTTAATTCTTTTTTCACGACACGCTTCGATATATTTTCTATTTCGGTGAATGCAAATTCCCTTTCCATTTAGTTGTTGACTGCGCGCGTGATTATAAATAGACGGAGCAACTCGTGGCCCTGAGAGACACGTGTGGGTCGTCACAAGCCCAGATAAAAAAAGCAACAATTAAAAAGACCATTGCTGTGCTAGAGAGTGAGTTTTAGGGACTGGGAGTAAAAGTGGTTAAAACAAAAACCAAAACCAAAAATACCCCTTAATAAAACAGGCAGAAGGAAACAATACCAAGCAATGTGCCGGATGCGCAAAATGTTTTGCTTTCTTGTGACGGAGTCAGATGTCCTGTGGGAAGACGTTTGTTGCACAGTATGGCGGTGTTTTTTTTTTTTTTTTTTTTCAAAGCCTGCCGGGGCTGGCCCTGGAGCGAGAAGAAACATGTAGGACTTTAAAATTGATTTTCAAATTAGCAATGCCGAGGCAACACCTAATGTAAAACGGGGTATTCCGCAGCCTGGGAGCGGCAGCGGGGGGAAAGATCCTAATCATATTTTAGGTTTGAAATCGAAATGAATTTCTTTTTTCTTTTTTTCAGTGGTATGTTGCTGTCTTTTATTTAAGATACCATAAAGATCAGCCATGATCTAGCATGTAATGCGGTACGAGAACGCCGCGGGGTTTAAATCATTGCCGGTAGTTATTACCGCGGACAGATACGGATATCAAATGCTTTCAAATTAAAAAAAAAAAGGCCCTTTTTTTATTTCAATCATTTGGCGGACACATACATCTCTACGTTGAAATTCTCCGGCGCAGCATGGGAGGCGGTGGGAATTACCAGTCGGTGGTGTGCGGCTTGCGGTAGTTAATCTTGGGAGCCTGTGCAGGATTCTGAACGCATCATTAAATGCCACCTGAAGCTCTATAGTGGCACCATAATAGACCCGTATACAGCCGGTTCTGCAATGAGCCGCTTTAGCATCATCTCTGCTCATACAGCGCTCGCGTTTAGCACGCAAGCGTTCTGGGCTGCCATTAACGAAAAGGAAGCGACTTTAGATTAACGCCTCTTTGTTTGGACAATCTCGACAGAGAATCAAATTTGAGCAGACCCTAATCAATGGTGGCTTTTTCCGTTGCTTTCATGTCTAGCTATAACTTAATTGTCAATCGGGGGCGGAGGACGGGGGGAAAACGTCGCGGCAGGACCCTTCGGAGTGGATTTGCAAAAGCCTTTCTTCATTAGCCGTGCGGATACAAAAAAAAAAAAGATTGAACGCAATGTTCAACCATCACCGGCACTTATAGTTTGTAAAAATGAGAAACAAACAGCAATCCCCCGGTGTTCCGCTCCGACGCTGTGTTTGTTGCATTCAACCGACCTCCTCTCAATGCCGACGCTCTGCCTTTATGCATATTCCCTCTTTGATCTGCTCATAATTACCGTGGCTGCAAGAGGACTTTTATCACTCCAACTTAAATTTCATTTGATATATGTTACGCGTTTGCTGCCGGTGTTTCGGTGTCTCTCGGAAAAATAAAATGAAAAAAAAAAAAAGCTTCTTGCTTCAGATTAAATATGTGGCGGGCGGCGGGGGGGAATGAATAAGAATCACCACGTTGATCCGTGTTACTGCTGTAATAATAAACTTTAACAGAGTCGTAGCAGGGCGCTAAATTGAGAGGCATCATGCAGCGAGTAAAAAAACCACACACACAGGGTAATCTAATACAGACCCTTTGCATTTATTCCCGCAGTCAGTGTGTGCTGAGGAGATGCTGGCATGCACGCTGTGAGTGGGAGAGATGAGTACTGGTGGCGGGAGGTCACTTTTTTCTGCTGCCCACCTTGGCACGCAGCTAGCTTGTCTTCAGATCAGAGCTTTGCCATGAACTGGAGGTTGGCAATGAATCCAAGTGGCCAGGGGAGATAAGGCTGCCTCTGGGACATTACAGATGCAGGCATTAGCAGAGTGGAGATTTGATGGAGAGCAAGGCAAGCTGAGGCCTTTGATAATGCTGCCGATGTTTACTGCCACGACTCAAGAATGAGGCATCTGCTAGGCGGTTTGATAATGCTGCCGATGTTTACCGCCTCTACCCCGAGAATGAGGCATCTGCCGGGGAGTAGAGAGACCCCTCAGAACCGCGCAGGCTTGTACTGACAAAAGTGCTCGGCGCACCAGCCAGTGCCGAGGCATAGAGCGCGCTGACTTTTTTTGATGTTGCCCATTCTCCGGCGAGCCGCCTCTTGAGGCGAGTGGAAAAGGCAAAACAAGAAAAAAGGGAAAAAAAGAACATTCAAGAACGTGTAGTACCGCAAAATTCATGCACACACACACTCGCAGTCCCCCCCACCTCCATGCCGTATAAACATATTTTTAATTAAAGTCTGCCTTCTCTGTTATCTTGCCGTCATTCAGTGTTAATATAACGGAGGGCTGGAGTGTGGGAGGTCCGAGCTGGATTCCAGGTTACCAGATAAAATAAACTACTTTCATGGCGACCGGGGATTCTTTGTTCAAGAATGACTTTGGCAGCCGCCTTTTCGTCTAAACGCTCTCGGCAGGTTCGGGTTAAATCGAGGCGTCTGATTGGCGCTTTGATAACGCGGCCAATCTTTACTCCCACCAAGCCGAGAAGCGAGGCGTCTCCCGCGCCGTCCAGACACTTGAGATCCATGCAGATTGAGCCAGACAGGTGCTCGGGAGAGATACCGCTGGGGTATCCGCCCCCCGATTGCCCGGTGTCAGCGGGCTGTGACGCCTCCCTGAGATCCCGCGTGCGGGATAAACGGTCCGGATAGTGACTGGATGCACGGACGCGGCCTTCCGTGCATCGTCGGCGCCGGTGACGATCAAAACGGCTCCCCGGGCTCAGGATTTTGTGAGAATCGTACCGAATCGGGCTTTCTGATATTTCCTCTTCCCCATGCAGAGTCCTTGCAGGACGGGCAATCAGCATTGTTCTGTAGTTTCATGTGAGATCCTGACCTAATCAGGGTTCTTTTGAGCGCCGTGTGTTTCCTAAACGGACGCCTTGAAGCCTGTTCCCTTTTTTATTTTACCACCTTGCTGACACGGAGGACGTTCCCTAAAGATCGCCGGCGCGCCACGTTTTCCGCTCTTCGCTTATCTGACAGTGGCAGCGACCGTCCCTTCCGGAATCCAACATTTTTACTGTACCGTCCCCTTCCGTCTCCACACCGGCCTCAAGTCCCGCTGCCATTTGCTATTTGTGCCAAGTCTGCAATTCGAAAAGACAACCCTGACCGCAGGGGGAGGAGAACCATTGACAAAGAAGCTGTCACTCTCCAGCAGTGTTTCGCGGATTAGTAATTCTATAACTGCAACTAGAAGTGCACTCACAGAGCGCGGACCTCTGCCAAGATCCTTGAAGTATTTCAGAGAAATAAATGACAATGTGCGGCAGCGGTTGTATTGATTGGCATGTCTGTTTTTTTTTTGTTTTTTTTTTTTGAGGAAAGTCTCCTTGACCGCTAGCGACGGCTTCACGTGCAACGAACTCCAATGACGAGCGGCTCCGAAGACGCTTTGCAGCGGAGACATTTTTACAAATGAAAAAAATGTCTCGGATAAATGCGTTTGCGGGAGGTGGCGTTACACGGCGGGAAGGAAGGCGAGAAAGTTACGACCCTCCGGAGAGAATGGGAACGTCTACGCGGAGTTCATAAATGTCTTTGCCTGAAAGAAACCCATTTTAATTCCCGCACTGATTTCTTGAAAATTCAATTATTACAGTTCATAAAACCCGGTTGTGCTCGGGTATTCATAGATCGATAAAATTATGACAAGCTGAATATTTTAATTTTGTTTTTTTCAGACACATTTTCTCGTGCGTGTCATGAGAAGCCGTTCCAGGGTTAGCGGTTGAACGGAGGGTTTAAATTGAGAATTTTACATTAGCAAAGCTGAAAGGTGGATTTTTGCATTCGTGAAATGTCAGTCAAGATTATTAAATCCGTCCATCGTAGCGATTTCTGCTGCACAAGCAGGAGGTGGTCCCCGGGAGGTCCACACGGTGGACTTCGCTGGACCCGATGACCACGGGACCAAGATGCACGAATGCCGTGTCGACGTTGCTGGTAGAGGGTCCCGTGTGGAACTGTGAGGTACAGAAGGTGGTGGAGTTGTCCAGGGCGTGGAGGAGGCGGAGAAGAGGTGAGGAAATGTGTTCAAGCAGGTCGGAACGGGTGGGGAAAAGAGCCGGGGGTGATAGAAGAGGACCGGCGACAATGAAAGAGAAAGGTGTGGAGACACTGAGGAGAAGGCTGGAGGCAGCAGAGAGAGAGATGTGGAGGTTCCAGGAGGAGGAGATACGGTCAGACTGAGGGTGAAGATGCTGAGGTTGGAGCTACCGGGCAGGAGGTCTAGAGAAGGACAAGGGAGGACGGAAGGTCAGTCGGTGTGAGGGAAGAGATGTCGGATGGAGGCGGATGATTGGCTGAGCCGGCGCCTGAAGGAGATGTACTTTTTTTTTACCTTCCCTACTTCCTCCCGTCCATCCGGTGCCGGCGTCAGTAATCTCCGGATTGTCTCCTATCAAAAGAAAGCGGATTCATTAGAACCCAAACACGATCATCTGACCTCCTCCCTTTTTCCAGTTTACTGATTGATAACTCATGAAGGAAACACAATTACAGACGTGTCGCTGACTCCTGCTCTGATTTCATTCCAGACAGGCCACTGGGCCACCAAATTAAACACAGCCATATCTCCTGGTCTCAACCTCTATACTTCATGGTTTCAAGGTTTCATTTAATATGCTCCGTCCGCAAATTAACAGGATGTAATTTGAAATTTAATATGGAAAAGGCATATAATGAAGGGTCACATTCGCTGCGTGATAAAATACTGGATTATCCATCTTGTGGTCCTTTGCCATGAGGTCCAACATATTTGGTCAAGTGTACTCCAAGTCATTATTTTATCTTTATTGCTGTCTTGCTGTTGAACCAGAGCTTTCTTTTTTTCTTTTGTATATTTATATATATATATGTAAATGCCATTTTATAAACACCACAGCCTTAGGGACTGCACCCTCCGCTGTTTGTGAGGTCGAGAAGGACTCCACTCTTTCGCTACGGAAGCGCTTTGCCATAAACTGAACATCCACGTCCAGATTCGTTTGAACATCTCCTTTTACTCTGGGAGTTAAAAATAGGCAGTGTGTGTCTCCGGACTGACAGAAGATAAGTTGGAGTGCAGAAGAAAAAAAACAAACCAAAGATACATGGAGATGAGCTGCTTTCGGACAGGAGCCAGGAACCTTCTGGGGAACCTTTTCATTCTCAAACACATTGAGGCACCGGGACAGGGATGTGCACCTTCAGCTCCACACTCAAATGCAAACCACTGAAGAAGAAGAAGCGATCGACGATACGGACAGCATGGAGGTGGAAGCTGCCACAACGTTCGCAGAATAATAACCATGGACCATCAGGCGATTTAGGTGTTTTTAGCTTCTCCCTGCACTGGTTCACCATGTGAAGAACCCTGTTAGGCGTTAGCTAACTCCGCACTTCTACTGGCAAAAATGTAGATGTTCCTCCGCGAGCCCTGGAAACCCCTCTGAGGCGAAGCAGGCCAGAAGAGCTGGTACCTCTTGGTCACTCCATTTCTCGCTTCCTCTGTCCATTTTGTCCCAAGGAAACATCTCAGCAGTGACCAGGATGACTTTTTAAAAACTGCTCTCCTCAGTCCACAAGAAGTATCTGCTCACGGTTGTGGCTTATGAGTTCCACCAAGCGCCAAAGTCGTGAGTTCCTTTTTAATCGTAAGAAGACCCTGCCTCGGAGTAGGAGCTACAATAGTTCTGGGAGCTGAGGTCCCTGGTTCCTCCGCTGTCTGAATACATGAAAAGAACGGTCCAGTTCCTGAAGAGGTTCCAAGGGACTGCAAAAGGTTGCTTCAGAGGGGGAAAGGGGCTGGACGTGGAAATGTGGAGACTTCATCCAAGAGGTATTCAAGTACCTTTAAGTCTTAAAGATGTCAGGACGGGTGTTGCTGCAACATCTGCATGAGCATTCATGGGAATCGATGTCAGCTTTGACAGGTAACTGAGATACTTTGCGAGAACAACTGTGTGACGTGGGCGGCTTTGACCCCTCGACGCCGAGCAGGGATGTCCGTCAGAGATGGAAGTCGGCACTGGATCCCCCTCGAGCTTCATCTCCGACGGGCCTTTAAACGCCTTTCATGATCGTGTCTGGTTGTGCATTTGTGATATGGAGTCCCTCAAAGTCAGGATTGGCGTCAGGAAATTCAATCCTGGCCTTTTCAGTGACAGAATATCGGCAAAGATGGGGGGGGAATGTGTTTACGGTCAAGTCTGTGGATCGAACCAAAAAAAAGTTTGCTCATGGGAAATTTTGTTAATTTTATTCGTTAACCAACTTAGCTGACGTAATTCGATCGCAGGAGATGAAAGAAGCCGCTGGATTTGCTGCCAATGGGACACCAGCAGAACTTCTTCGAGTCTGTCTCCAACGAAACTCAGATCCTGGACTAACTTTAAAACAATCTTCTTTTTATTGTGTCGATGACTGCCAAGAAATATTTACTGGAGCCTCAGACGACTTTTATTTATTTTACAATTTACCTCCTCATAACCTCAGAGGAGGAAAATAGTGGCCGTTATAGGGCCACTATTTACACATGCCGGTATTAGAAGCCCCCAAATAGGACAGGAGATTCATCCCTGTAATAACAGCGATGCACTTTTATATAGTCAAAGTAAGAAAGCTGTAAAAGAGTATTTTGCGGAGTGGACTCATGGAGGAAACACCGAGCACAGGCCCGCATTTCAAGTTGCCCGGAAATGGAGTCAACAGTTGGGCAGAGTTTGCTTTTCACAGGCCTCACTGCGAGCGCGCCGCCTGGACTCTTCATATTCTGAGATATTTGAAAGGGTAGATAGCCGAGGAACCATCCAGGATACTTCACCGACCGGGATTATATCGTTTTAATTTGAAGTATGTGTGAAGTATGAGGATACAGAACTGAATGCTCGTGCCGTGAGATCGGCGAGCAGGACGCCACACGAAGGTCATACGCATAAAAGGAGGCCTTCATCGCTAGATGTTCTACAATTATGTTTGTATTCATGACACCGCATTGATGGCGATCAAGTGGATTGATATTGATCGAAAGTAACTGGACCGGCTTCGCGGAGCTGTAAAGGCGAAGTTATTCAAGCTGATTATTATTTTTTTCGTTCTTCCTGCGGAGAAGTGGACACGTTCTGAGTGGCTCAAATCTTTAAAAAAGAAAATTACTCTAAAAATTGATTTTTTTTTTTCTTTTCTTTTTTTACATGGGTGAGTGCCTTTCTCAGGATCCAAAGATATTGGTACGTGGTGGCCGTTGGAGGTGGAGATGGTGTTAATTATACTGAACGGAGGTCTAGAGGAAAAAAAATACCTGCTCTGAGTCTGCCCTCTCCACTCAGAGGGCATGGATGGTAGGAGGGAGTCTGGAACC
Organism: Fistularia tabacaria; assembly: GCA_901007705.1. Taxonomy (NCBI): domain Eukaryota; kingdom Metazoa; phylum Chordata; class Actinopteri; order Syngnathiformes; family Fistulariidae; genus Fistularia; species Fistularia tabacaria. The sequence continues at coordinate 178,248 of CAAKHD010003424.1, read as the reverse complement.
AAAGACTGAGATGTTTTAAAGAAGCCGTCACCAGATGTTCCGAACGGTATGTTAAGATTTTGTTTTTCATCATATGCTAAAGATATCGACGTAGGTGGCGCAGCAGCAAAACGGTTAGTTCTTCTGCCTCACAGCCAGAAGGTCCCCGGTTGGATTCCCACAGGGGGCCTTTCTGTGTGCCGTCCCCTTGTTCTCCCCATGGGGTTTCTCTGGGTTCTCCGGGCTCCTCCCGCAGTCCAAACACATGCAGGAGGTTCAGAGGAGACCCTACACTGTCCAGACCAGTGACTGGTCGCATGTCTCTACATGTGGCCCTGTGATAGATCTTCTTGATTCCTCTGTATGTCCAACGCATGCAGAGAAATTGACAGTAAAGCTGACTTTGACTTTGACAATGACCAAAAGACAGGAGGCAGAGCTGGAGGTGGCAAAGATGAAGATGTGGAGGCTCTCTTTGGGAGTGACCAGGATGGAGAGGATCAGGAATGAGTCCATTACGGTAGATGTTTTGGAGAGAAGGTCAGAGATGGTTGGGTCACGGACAGAGGAGGGAGAGTGAATATATTGGTAGATGCATGCTGGAATTGGAGGTCTAGATGAAGACCAGAGAGAAGATGTATGGAGGTAGTGAGAGAGGATATGATGAGAGGAGGATCCAAAGAATAAGCTTAGATGGAGAAGGTGGATTGGCTGTGGAGACCCTGAAGGAAAAAGCCCAAAGGAACAGAAGATGAACAAGAATGAAACAATACACTCTTCCTGGCGTCACAAGGATGCTGCAGCAGAAGCTCCCCCTCCATTCTATCCACTTATCTATCCAAGTATCAATGGATTACTTTTTGGCTTTCGCTTCCCCTCACAAGAGCATTGATCTCGGGGTTGGCATCATCTCCCTCCTGGAAGGTACGGCATCAAGACACCACTGCATGGAGACGACAACGCGACCGGGCTGGCACATCTGCCTCTCCAAAGGGCACGAGAGCTTTCGGATCGGTTATCGATATTCCGCCCAAAGCACTCGCATAATACGAGTGAGCCATTTGGGAATGTGAAGAGAGTCAAAAGGCATTACATTTGCCAAGAAAATATAGGTATTACAAACTCCGGCCAGAAACTATAATGGATCTGCCTTTGGGATCAGAAATTATATTTGAATGTATGAAAGGGTATACATTCATGCGGCATGATAGCCACTCATCTTGATTTGCACAGAAATGAGCGGCGGTGTTGCCTGCTGAACGTCCTCCCCTTTCAGTTTTTAATAATCCGTTAAATTTTCAGACCGACCGATCTCCCCGAGAATAAAAAACTATACGGGCTCCCGGGAGGTGAAGAGAATACAAAACCGTACCGTATTTCACACCATTGTTGAGCCCATTACGGTGTTACAAGTTGAATTTCTCCCCTGTTGAAGAGCACGGTTGAATCACATCGGGTATCTGGAGAGGATCAGGAATGAGTCCATCAGAGGACCAGCACATGTTAGATGTTTTGGAGAGAAGGTCAGAGATGGTTGGGTCACGGACAGAGGAGGGAGAGTGAATATATTGATAGACGGATGCTGGAATTGGAGGTCGAGATGAAGACCAGAGAGAAGATGTATGGAGGCAGTGAGAGAGGATATGAAGAGAGGAGGATCCAGAGAATTTCCCGAGGATCCAGAGAATAGGCTTAGATGGAGAAGGTGGATTAGCAGACCCTGAAGGGAAAAGACCAAAGGAGAAGAAGATCTGTCCAGGATACATAAACCAAGATGTCAGTGGAGGTTCTCAGTCATCCAGCTCAAGGTGAATTCCTATCGAAATTTTCTTGTCACGGCAACTGGACTTCAATTTTCTCACTTGAAGACGTGTAAGCTCTCATCCCAGAGGCTTCCTCAGGTCTGAAGAGGAACTGAAGAAGCTTCCTCAGCCACGACATGAAGTTTGACAAGAACAAAACTAGGACCTCGGTTCAATCCTAACATGGGCACGTCTCTGGGTGGAGTCTGCATGTTAGCATGTCAACACCCTATGAGTTGCCTATCTTAGGGGCCATTGGGAAATACAGAGTAGAACAATTCCAGTTTGTGTCCCTTAATGCCTCTCCATCCTCTGCAAGAAGCAAGATCTTTCTTCTGATGATATGCCATCTGGGCAGAACTTTTATTTCTCGCTGGTTGTCCGTGAACTTTTTTGGGATTGGTCAGATATTTGAATTGGGCGTGATTAATGCGCAAACACAGAAATGTTGTCCTTCACCTTTTTCTGAAGGTTGCACCAAGATGGACGGCTGCAAGTATGAAACTCGAGCCTCACACGTGACACCATTTGTGGTTCAGTGAGTGGAGCTGGAATGAGTTATTAACAATAACTAATAATTATTAATGCTTATAATAATTATAAATGATGATTATTAGTTATTAATCAGTTATCAGAATATCATTAACTCAATTATCATTAACTGATATTAACCTTTGTTTGGTCACTATTTAACAATAATACTTTAGATGCATAATTTGTGAATTGGAGCACTGATCATTCACACAGTCTGATCACAATATGTGCACTCAAAATACCAGGAAACTCCCTCTTAAAATATAATAGTTTATTTAACAACCCGAAAAGTGTGTGTGTGTGTGTGTGTGTGTGTGTGTGTGCGCGCGCGTGTGTGTGTGTGTGTGTGTGTGTGTGTGTGTGTGTGTGTGTGTGTGTGTGTGTGTGTGTGTGTGTGTGTGTGAGTGTGCGAGAGAAAAATATGATAAAAAA
>CAAKHD010003424.1:163068-175203 GCA_901007705.1 Fistularia tabacaria | reverse complement strand
TATAAGCAAGAACACAACTTAATGGTTCACCTCCACCGGCAACAGGAGACCTTTTCTATGCAGATGAGTGTGTGTGTGTGCGCGCGTGTGTGTGTGTGTGTGTGTGTGTGTGTGTGTGTGTGTGTGTGTGTGTGTGTGTGTGTGTGTGTGTGTGAAAAAGGACTGGAAAAATGGCGGCGGCCTCAGAAATAAAAGAATCAAAATGGCGGCCCTCATGAAAAACTATCAAAATGGCTGTAGTTGTAGTCCAAAGAATGCCACCTGGTGCGACCATGTGATCGTAGCAGGAAGGCACAAAGGAGTGAATGGGGTGCAATGACGCTAAGTTAGCAAGGTAACAATAGCGACGGCATGGGAATACAGTGATCGCCCAGGTTACGACAGGAAAACAGCGATGACAGCACCCACACAGCACTGATCTATGGCTCATGCCTGCCCAGATACTAATACTCGCCTCTTGGCCGATTAGCGCGTCTAGCTAATGAGGACCCATCACGGATTTTGCGGTCGCCGGCAGAAGTGAGATATCCTCTGGATGAATCGCCGGGGACGAGAGACGGTTGGCGATCTGGAACCACGGTTGTCTCTCGAAGATCTTCGGGTGCCGTAATGGTAGTCGGGCCGATACGTTGAGCTTGGAGCCACGGTCCGGATCGGTGGGGAAACAAAGAGGTTTCGCATCGAGAGAGTTGCCATTAGAGTGCCGTTTCAGCTCAAAATGCGCAAACTTAGTGCAGCGTGCTGGGTAGGGGTCAGTCCTGAGGACAAAGGATTTGATCCCCTGTGTGTGCAGTATGTGGTGTTTGGGAAACAGATACACGTTTTATGTTAAAAGTCTGTACTTGAGATGCAACAAATGTCATGGACAGAAAGAACTACGCTAGCAGTTAGCTTAGAGGTCAGTTTGATTTGTTGCCCTGCACAGAAGCATTTATTTGGCTGTGAGTATTATGAATAGGCCGGCAAATCAGAGCTCGATACCAACCGGAGCGTTTAGATATTGACCATAAAGCATTTTAAAATCCTGAGTCCAGTTGAGCCTCGGCAGAACAACAGACTCGCGTCATCTTTCAAAACGGCAGGTTTTACCCTGCTTGTGCACTTTCTAATGCATTGCACAGTTGAAATGGATATCTAGAGCTGCTCCTGCCCAAATGACCGGGTCACTTCGACCTTGACGCATTTCCATCGATGCGCCCAGGCCTTTGCAGTAAAACCATCGAGTAGGACTTCAAACACCGGGAGTGAATATTGCCCGACTGCATGCGACGTTTCAGAGCATTTAGGGAGAAATGCAGATTTTGAAAGACAACCTTTTGTTGCGTGCATATTATCGGACATTAGGGGTTTCCCCAGTCCTACTGTTGGTCCATTCGTGTCATTTAATTCGCCTTCTCTTAACAGTTTCAGGAATAACCGGCTGAAATCAATAAGACATTTCCCTGTTTCTATCAGGGGTTCCTCCATCATGGCGGTCTCCAGCGACCCAACTCTCCTCTTCAATACTCAATACTCAATACTTCAATACTACTTCTTTTCAAAGCTTTTTTTTTTTGGTGCAAATATGTTCAGTCTGGATCAACAACCCTTAAGGCCTCTTCCTCTTAACCATAACAATCTTCCATAAGTTTCTTCCACTATATGCCATAAATTGGTCATTGACCTCAGAAAGAATTGCTGTATCTTAAGGCTAATACTGCTATTCTTAATTGCCAATATTGAATTAACGTTTGAAAATCTTCTTCTTTTTTACTTGATACCAGAGTGTAATTTGCACCCTCTTCCAGAATGAGCATGTTTGTTCACTATAAATAAAAATAGGAGACATCCATGCAACCTCCGGCAGCAATCCCATTTACTGTAAGAGCATATGCAGGCCGGCCAAAAGGATTGTTTTGCTATTCATTATTCTTTTTAGAGCATCTTCAAACTGGCTTCTGATGCCACCGGCTATTTTGCCCCACGGGAAACTCTTTCAATGGCCACTCTTGCCAATCTCCTACCTGCCCTCCGAAAGGTCGGTGCCAATTGGTCCCTCACAGAGCGCGGCCCCTTTCTTGCATCCAGCTCACCTAATTATCCCGGTGCTATGAGGCATGTCAGGATGTATTCTTTCTGTTGCCGCCAAGCCGGTTTCCACCCTGTAGTCGTTAATTGGTCTTCATTATAAAGGTATGTGGATAGAAAACAGCATGCAGGTAAAGACTTTGATTTTTTTTTTCCCGGTGTTGCATGCCGGAATTGTTGATAGAGTGTGTTTACAGTCGTGATGCCTGTGTAATTGTGTGGAGGAAGCGACTCGTATGGTGTCAGTTTCCTTTTATTTTGACTCCCAGAGATACATACACCTGTATTAGCTGAATGCAGATGCAGGAATGTACAGCGGCTCGCAGGACTGTGCTATTCATCATGTTTTACGAACTATATATGTAAATTTGATGTGTGTAATTGGCCGTTCTGGACTTCAGTGCTTCTGACGGCGGGTGGTGCTTGTCATGTCCCAATCCGACAGACCGTGCTAATAAAGTTTGGCAGCCTTAATCTTTATTGCGGAGCAGGTAACAAGCTACTATTTTCAACTTTCTTTGTTTATGTTTATTCTTTTTTTCGTCAACTGAGATCTTATACAACCCGTCTTTGAAATGTGAAATAATGAAAGCCGCTATGTTTCCAGGACAACATCCAACCACTTGCACATACAGTGCAGAGTCCCCTGCTGTTGCATAATGCATTTCGGTTGCGTAAGAAACTTAAATTAAATGACTGCCTTCAGCCAGTTTGCAACTATGCTGCACCAATATAATAATTAAAACAAAAACAATAGCGATAAATATCTGTAACGACTTCCCAAGCAAACTGCTGTGCAAACAAGAGGAAATAAGAATAAGATGCAATGAAATGAAAAATTATTCATTCATCTACCATGCCGATCTGATAGATGCTGTGTGTGTGTGTTTGTGTGTGTGTGTGTGTGTGTGTGTTGACCTCAGAAGGGATGTTATTTTTTGCCTTTTATGCATGCATCAGACTAGAAGACCTGGTGTTTTTATTACAGTATAATTCTGGCACGTGTACACACACACACACACACACACACACACACACACACGTGCTACTGGAGAATATACCACAAGGGCACGGCAGGAACCCCAGGAGTGTGTGGATAGTTTGGAATTTTGGAGATCAAGTGAGTGGCTGAAAATCCCCCCCGTGGTACAATGAAAGGAACGTTCTATTCTATTCTTTTCCATTTTCCTCGTGCGTCGGTGTGTCCAGCCCGGATGCAGTCGCACATCAAAAGTCTTCATATTCCAATAGCGCTCAAAACACTGCACCCGAAGAAAAACGCTTCCTCTCATGCTCTTTGACAATGTTGCGTGCAGTCGGACCCCGTCCAACTTCACACGTTGTCACCTGCAGCCTCAACATTTGCACACATATAGAAACACACCATTCATCCCGTGTGTGTCAAACACTGCCGGGGTCGGGAAGACTGTTTAAAGCAAATAAAGTTTGTTGTTGCATTTGGTTACTTCATCACGCGCCATTACCTCACAAAAATAGTAATATGTAGAGAGCACTTTCCATCAGAGAGCTGTGCAAGTGAGAGGGAACAAGTGGAGGACAGAGAAGAATAAGCAAAACACATGAATTCATTAACTGTACCGCTAATCTCGAAGGGCCACATATAGAAACATGCAACCGTTGAACCTTCATTCACATTTTGTGGCAATTCAGGGTCTCCGGTGAACCTTCACGTATTTGTGAGGAGCCCGACCGGGGGCCGCCATCAGTCATCATTATCTGTATTCCGTTCTGTATCTATTAATCACATGCCATTAACTCTTGGAAAGTTTGGTCCTTTCACAATTTAATCACTTTGATCAATTGAATAAATGTAGCAAAGTCAATCCGAGGCACACATTTTCCAATCCAATCACATGAGGAACAGTGACCCAAACTCGACAGGGCTGAGTTTTAAGCCGGGTAATAGAGCGATAAGCGGTGCGGTGAGTGTAAGGGGGATTCCTCTCCGCTGAGTGGAACGCTGATAAAGAGGTTGGCACTAATCATTTGTTTTGACAGTAAATGAACAGAGGAGATGGAAATGTGCGAACAGAGTCATGCACGTATCTACTTTAATTAGGGCTTGCCGGCCGTACTGGGAGGTATGTGTTGATTTAGGGCTGCGAAAATGACTGGAAGATTAAATAGTTTGGGGATGTTGTTTCTCATATTTAAAATAGTGGCTTTCGGACAAAACCGTTCTAAGAGGTGTACGGCGCTGATTTCGTTCCAGGAACATTTTAATTTTCCATCCCCGCAGGCAGTGAAGGACCTCAGCAGTTCTGCGATGTGCACCTTAAGCAGCTCACTCAGACACAAGCCACCCAAGAAGAGGAGGAAGATGACGTGGACAGCATGGAGGTGAAGCTGCCACAGCGTCCATGGAATAACAACCATGGACCATCAGATGGTTGGACTGTTTTTATCTTCTCCCTGCACTGAAGAACCCTGTTATCCGTTAACACTTATTCTGGCCAACCGTTCCTCTGCGACCCCTGGAAACCCCTCTGAGGCGCGGCAGGCCAGAAGAGCTCGGACCTCTTTGTCGCTCCATTTCGGTCCATTTTGTCTCAAGAAAATATCTGACTGGTGACCAGGAGAGTTTTTAAAAATGGCGCTCCCCAAACCACAAGAAGTCCATGTATCTGTGAACTGGTGTAGCTTATGAGTTCCATCAAGCATCTCTGTCAGGACTTCCTGTGGAACCGCATAAAGCCCCTGCCTGGGAGTAGAGGCTAAATTGGTCAATGTTCCCTCGTTCCTCTGCTCTTCCAATGCATAAAACAACAGCCTAGTTCCTGAAAAGACTCCTGAAGTTCCCCCAGTGAGAAACAGGCTATTCCTGACGAGTCTTTTTGCAAATTGCCAACGATCCCTTGTGAACTCTGGAGCAAGGAAACTAACACTTGTTGACTGGGCTGCAGTAAAACATCCTGTTATGAGCAGGTGTTTGTCCAGGGTTTGGCAGTTCCTTTCCCGCTTTTGCAGCTCCAGAAGGGCTTTGTGAAAGCAGGCGTTCCGGGAAGGGAAGAGGTCTCCATCAAATTATTTCGGTCGTGACTTTTCTGAAAACATACCCGAGGTGAAGGTAAATTGATCCGGAGACGGCGCTGATAATGATCATGTTTTTATTTTTGTCTGGCTTCGATTAGAGATGGTGCTCATTTTGGCCAAGGAAATGTAGGCCTAGAAATGTAACGGTCCTTTTATTCTTTTTTTTTTTTTTAGCGGGGGGTCCTTATCATATTTTTTCAAAACAGCTCCACGAGAAGAGCAATTAGTATGCTCAAAATGTAATTTCCCCGCTTTCATTCTTTATTGCACTATAATTCATCCTAATTATTAGAGGGGTTACGGAGCGATAATTGCTTTTGGATCAGAGGAGCCGAAACATCACAATGCAATTCAGACAATCTCCGCACCTACACAGAAGAGAGGGATTATACTTTGGCCATGGTTACTGACATGGAATAAAACCATTGAAAATGTTCTTATTGGACTGACCTTTCCGAGGAGCATAGCAGAAAATGCATCTGTGGAGGGCTCACTTATCAATTCCTCATGTGTTTACTCATTAGCTAGCTTTCCATGTGATTTTTGGACTCTCCATTGCCACATTTCCGCCGTCCTGTTTTTAATTTTGATCACGAATCTTAACATTCCTGCCAATCCTACCGGCATTTAGGGATACGTTAATAAACCCGTGTCTATTTCCATCAATGTACCTCGATGACTTAGGATTCGTTTAGATTCAGACTCACCATGGTTCAGGTTAGAGTGTCATCTCAGGCATTTGCCTCTGACCATCTTCCAACCATTGTAAATCCCAGTGCTAATATTTGCTTGATAACAGGCCTCCATATTAGCCTGTTGAATCCCAGAAAAGGAGGTCAGGTGTTTGATACAAAAATAAAATGATGCATTAACGGAAGGTAGACTTACCGGTACAGAATTGCTTTGCAGGAACTCTGTTGAATGGGGTTGATGAGACGAGATGTACTTTATTGGAAATTATTTATGAGTTTTATCGGCAATTATTAGTTAATGCGTGTCGTTTGTGGGAAAAATAAGGTACGAACTCCAGGGACTCACCTGAGCTAAAATCTGAACAGTTGATTGCAAGGCGGACGTGTAAATAGAAGAAAATCCGTGGGGCCGAAGTCTGGTTTTGATTGTTGGCCCCGTCTCGGTGCTTCGAAGGATGCAGATCTGGTCTGATTGTGTCGTTCTTGGGATGGATCTTAACATGGAGTTGTATGTAGGTGAAAGGTCATATTGAAGACCAACTCCTTTTGTTGAGTGGTGGTCTCTCCGGTTTGACAAAGGTGGCTTCTTGACTCCTCTCTCAAACATCGTCTCGAGCCAGAATTTGGACATTGCTGCCATTACAGGAGAGGCCCTTGTCCGTCAGGTGTCCCTGGACAGCAGAGTCCTGTCCCAAAGAGGCGTCTCTCCCTGGTTTGACCGTCCGTTGGTGCAGAGGTTGCATTTTCTCTCCAGTATCGAGGTCATCACGATCCTCATCGCACTTAGTGGCAGACACCACGTCCTCGATCTTGTGTCTGGGTGTTCCGTCCTCGGGGTGCACTCGTCTTTGCCTCGGGGTGTTGCGGGGTTTGAAATGTACCGGTATTTGAGCGTTTGTTGTGAACCTCTCAGAGTTTTTCAGAAATACCAGCAAGGAGTAGTGTTGCGATGTCCTTGCGTTTGTTTCGATCTTCCTTGCGCCCGGTTTTCAAACCTATCGGCAGTTCCTTCTTCCTTCCCCAATTAGGGGAACCGCAAAATTTAAAACTGGTCGTTGCCACATTGATGAGATAAGCTGGATGACTGGGAACCTTCACAAACACTAAGCCAGGAAGCTAAAATTAAATTACGACAGGGTAAGATTGAGAAAAAGTAGGAAAAAAAGTTTACCAGAGGCAACACTTGAAACGTCCAAACTTAGAAGAATCTAAACTTTATCACCAGAGACAAAGATCTGGCTGTGCAACCGCCTCATGACAACAGCCCATCCGTGTTTGTGTCACCGCTCCTCGGTGAAATGCAGCAAACTGTCCAACCTCCCCCGCCATCTCCAGCCACAAACAGGAACATGTACCGGGCTGATGTAATCTCAGAAACAACGCGCTCACAAAACGCACGCGAGATAAGCGGAGGCAATTGCACGCAGCCGAAGATACATGTGGCGGCCGCGGGAGGTCCGACAAGAACGCCGTTCTCCTCCGAGTCATGCATGTGCATCCATGGGAAGATGGAAAACGAATGTGGAATCGTGGAGGAGGCCATTGGAGAACATTGGTTCTCTTATGCGAATGGAAAAACGGTGGGGGTTCACGTGACTAACATTTGGATCTGGAAAGAGGTGCTTTTTACAAAGCATAGGAACATTATCTTTTTTCAAGGGATGAATATATCAAAACCGGCAGCTGACGATTCTGCATCGAGGGTGGAGGCTTTTCTGCTTAACCTAAATAATGCTCTTCCCACCTTCCCTTCCAATTGCTGCAGAAGAACCACATGACAACAAAAAACTGACTTCCATGTTTGTATTAAAAGGCAGCCATGGGTGAGCTCTGGCAGAACCTCCTCATTAAGTATTCCTCTTCACCCAACCACAGGTGTCTCTTCCTAACAGGCAACCAGGCGATAGAAGGAGTACCCCGAAGGGCTGACCGTCTCCGAATTACTACACCGGCCACAGTGTGGAGAGTTTGCCATGAGCTGGCGCTGCGATAGGCCGTTGCAGAACTCCTCGAAGGGGCCACGCCCCCTGTATTTGTGGCCCTGCGATTGACTGGCGATCAGTCAGTCCAGGGTGAACCCCGCCTCTCGCCCAATGACAGAAGGGATGGGCTACAGCCCCCCCGCCACCCTGAGTGCAGAATGAGCGGTATAGATCATGAGTTAATTATATTAATCTGCACTTTTTGAATTACAAAAACAAAGTTTCCTTTTCCATTTTTTTTTATGAGTGTCAGATTATTGATTATGAAGTGTTCATTGAATGCTCCTTGGACGGGGCCCCCGTAAATGGTTGCTTTGGGCCCAAAGAAACCCTAGAATCTCGACAGGTTCCGACTCCCATTTTGATTCAGTCCTCATTTCTGCCAGTTTACCCTCTGCTGAAGTCCGTGTCTTCAGTGATGCGTGAACCGCTGAAAATCCCAGCAGAATATCAACACTTTGAACGCCACCTTTTTTTTCCCCTGAATTGTCCCAGGTTAAGTCCTCTTTTGTCTCATTGTCATCGTTTGGTTTTTAATTCCTGCACCTTCCCAAAGTTTACTTTGCAGCGGAGCACGTTATTCAACCAGAACCCGTTCCGGAAAGTTGCTGGAGAACCAAAAAGCAGGGACTTTGAGTTCTGCTACTTTTGTGATGAGCGGGTGAGCTCCATTGTTTTCAAATGTATGCGGATACAACCTGTGGTAGCCCACAGTGGAGCTGCTGCACCTCCAGCATCCAGAGGAGCCTGATGAGGTGGCCAGTGCATTCGGATACGTCCTGGACGCCTCCCTGGTGAGATATTGCAGGCACGTCCTACAGGGAGGAAGACCCAGGACACACCGTAGGAGACAGGGTCCCTCAGCTGGCTCTGAAACACCTCAGGATTTAGAGTCCAGGTCTCCCTGCTTCCTGTCCACGGATAGGCAGCAGAAGATGCGCGTGCGGATAGATGGACGACCAATGGGGCGGTCATGCATGGTGAAGAGAAATTACCTTTTTTTTTTTTTTTTTTTTTACGCTAACGTATTAGAATTGAGCTACGCTTCATTTTGTGGGCACACGCAGGGACGCGATGGTGCTAATGCGTGCCACCAAACTCCTACCCATTGTTACTTTTGCAAAGTAAAACGTAGAAGCAAATCCGATGTGACAGTGCTTTTAAATGATCCCTCCGCAAAAAAGTAATGCCAAACTCGGGCCTGCGCTCTCGCCACGCTAACGCAAAACTCACTCTGACATTTATTTAAAATCCAATTTAGCTCAGGTGCTGGGAGGATATCAAGTCTAATGAAGGAACCGACGCCATGACTGAGGCGGAGGAATACGAGCAGATGTCAGAAAGCGATTTGACATATATTCCATCAATTTTCGCCGTGTACCTGCGAGGAAATAAAATGTATGAATAACTCATTCCGTAAACAGAGTGGCTCATACCGCGCCACAAAATTGCATTAAACTAGATAGTAAATCATTCTCTGTGGGTGTGTGTGTGAGTGATTTGATACTATCTGTCATTTGGACAGTTGGAATTTGAGGAAAAAACACTTGATACCAGAGAATATCCATTTATTTATATATGTATTTTATCCTTTTTGGTCTCAGGATTACCCAGTTGTACCTGTTCAGCACTCTGAATAGTAACTGCCAATTAGTGGCATTACGGCACAGCGGGGCTTCTTAAGGAACAAAAAAAGAGAAAAAAAAACGCCGTCTGAAAACACAGGGAGAAGGATATAAATATATTTGAAAAAAAAAAAAAACAGGTGTGAGAGAGTCAAAGTTCCCTTCGTCTCATCTTGAAAACGAAATGAGCCCATTTGATTCCCCAAGAATAAAATGCCAGGGTTTGACAGAAAGGCAGAAGCGTGTAAAAGGTCTTATCTTGATGACCTGTTTAGACTGATACAGCAAAATATTGGCATTTTAATAAAAACGCTTTCTGACATTTCTGTCATTTTCTAATTCTTTTCTGTCAAGGTGACCTTTCCTTAGCCTCTGGCGAGAGCGTCTCCCTTACACTCGTATTATCAAGATGCTCCGGACTCTCTCATACACATCCGACGGATATAAGCTGTTTTTATTTGTTTATTTATTAATTTTTTTTTAAAAAGTGGTCGGAAACATGGCCGGCTAAAGTGCGAACTCCAGACTGGACGTCAAAATCACAGGATTTCTACTCACGCCGGTCAATCAATTTTGACATTCACAAAAAAAAATAATAAAAAGTGGAGATTTGGTTTTGAAGCATCCTTTTCCATCTAAAAGGTTTTAAGTCCTGTCTATTACCACGTGTCACGGAGTGGATTTGGCGGGCATCTATCCACACGCATTCATGTCAGTTTTTGTGTATTTACCGCCTGTCTCTCAAATTAATCTGCAACATGACCTTTACAACCATCATTTGTCATTTGACTGAGCTTCAGAGGAGATACAAGTGTCACGCCGCGCGTGCTAATATATAGCGATTGCTTCTGCAGGAATGGTGATTTATGTGCGGCGTGTAGATGAACGCATCGCCGGTGTGCGTGCTGCCAGATTGCTGGCCCAAATTGGCGGAATGAAGCGAGGCCAGGCCAAGACGCCAAAAATAAAATACGGTAATAAATGGAGAGAAAAATAAAAAAATAAAACAACTGCCTTTCATTATTGAAATATTCAAGCGTTGAGTATTTGTCAGCTCGTTCCCAGACACATCAGTGAACAATGCACACCAGTCACACGCTGTTTGAAAGCCAATTTAATTAGCCGGGCTTCTCTCGACATTCTTAAACAAGACATCTTAAGACCTAATAAGACGTCAAACAACTCTGCCATCTCGTCCCCGGGAATTCCTCCGCGGCATTTCGCAGACCGCGTGCCGGAGAGGTGGATGAGTCTTCGGGGGGGGACGGAGTTGCCCGTGTTCGTTGAGCCAACCGTGCACCTATCTGAAAGGGAAAAAAAACCACGAGTTTAATTTTCTTATTTTACACCGGCGGTGGCGGTAATGGAGGGTGGCGTTTGGTCGCAGGTGGCTGCGGAGAACGGCGCTAAAACCACTTCAATGTCGAGTTTAGGGATGTGCCTCCCTCTGTGTTGCTACCTTACCGTGGCTGGAAGGCTTGTGTACTTCCGTGACCCTGGAGGCCATACCGTTGGGGGTACTACCCCTGCTAGGTCTTACCAAGAAGGGGTAGTAGGTGATAGTAGTAGTAGTAGTAGTAGTAGTAGTATAGTTGGGGACGTGAAAGGACAGAGAAATGGAGGATGACCAGGAAGTAGCCTTATCCGGGAGGACTTTTTTTTAGTATGCATTTTTTTTATGCATTTGCATTCCCTGAGGCAGTGAGGGACCGCGGTAGGGCCCGGTGCGACGTGCACCTTCAGCTCCACCCTCCAACCGCAACTTGGATGAAGAACCTGCAGAGATACATTGATGTCAGGACAGGATAATACTTTATTGTTCCCTTTAAGGGAAATTCGATTGTCACAGCAGCACAGCAATATCAATAGATTTAAAAATAAATAGCAGAGACAGCTGCTAAGGCAGTTAATTCCAAGCTCCAGTGTGCATACCGAGGTGTCCTTGGGCAAGACACTGAACCCTCAGTTGCCCTGACAGCCCAGTGACTTTGCCAGCATGGGTGTGTGAACAGGTGAATGCAATCAAGTGCAAAAATGCTTGATAAGTGGAGAACATTTTGCGGGTTCTCCAGCTGCCGCCCACAGCCCAGAAAGCATGCGGTTGGTTAATTAAAGGCTCTGGATTTCTCCTTAGGTGTGAGGATGAGAGAGGAGTCCGGGGTGGCAGCTATAATGGTTCAATCACCCACCGAGCCCTCAGCCCTGCAGGCAGAATAAGCACTTCACACAATGAATGAATAAATGAATATTGCGGGAGGATCAATGCGGCTATTCCCGTAGACTGCAATGGAAAGGCAGCCGCTCTGCGAGCCTCCACCTTGAAAATAAAGGACGGATCAATAAACAGCGCAATTGAATATAGTGACCTGTTTGAATGGATTACATTTAAGGAACTTTCTTTTTTTTTTTTTTTTTTTATTTAAAGACAAGCAACAGAAAGCAAAAATTGTATAGTGGCTCACCGGCGTTCTGCAGAAAAACAGCTTGTGCAACGGCTTGTTTGTCCAAAAGCACCGCACCAATTAGCATGCCATTTGAAAAGATGCTAGCTTCTTCCAGAAAAATTAAGCCAGGAGATTGTTGTCAGTTGGATTAGCATTTGTCGCCCCCCCCCCCCCCCCCCCCCCCCCCCCCCCCCCCCCCCCCACCCAAACATTACATCCACCTCCCTCTCTTTCACCTGGCTTCCGTTGTCTTTTTTTGTTTTCTTCCTTC
>CAAKHD010003424.1:135911-163048 GCA_901007705.1 Fistularia tabacaria | reverse complement strand
TTCAAAAACAATAAACGCAATGAATTTTTGTTTATTGGTTATTTGTTTCCCCCCCCCCCCCCCCCCCCAACACACACACAAGCAAGTTGTTAATTTAAATCCCGCCATTGAGGCTCCTTTTGTCGGGTTTTGAATAATCTCTTGTGCTCCAACAATAGACTCCACTCCGGGTCGTCAGCAGCTAATGAACGCGCGCTGCCGTAATGAAAGTTTGTCATATATTCAGCCCAATCAGAGCCACGCGTGATTGTCTCATTTACATTAACCCAATGAAGTGTAAGTGTCCTTGAATAATCAATCAACTCCGGCTAATAGAATACAATTAGTGCCAATATCAGTTGCATATCAGCTTTTTAAACCTTTTGGTTTTCATACGTGCACGGGCTAGAGCATTAGGAGATATTGTACATTAAAACCATTCCAACCCAAAAGTGATGTCGGGTGACAAATTACACTATATGGCCAGAAGTATTCGCTCACCTGCCTTGACTCACAAATCAACTTCAGTGAAGAGATACCAAGCTGGAGCAAACCAAGACATTCTGGTAAATTCCATGCTCCCAACTTTGTGGGAACAGTTTGGAGCCCCTTCCTCTTCCAATGTGACTGAGCACCAGTGCACAAAGCAAGATCCATGAAGACATGGATGATGGAGGAACTTGACTGGCCTGCACAGAGTCTTGACCTCAACCCCAAAGAACACCTTTGGCATGAATGAGAGTGGACACTGAGAGCCAGTCCTTCAGTTTGTGACCAAACAAATGTGCTTCAATGCTCTCAAAATTCCCAGAAATACACTGGTGAAGCTTGTGGACATTCCTCCCAGAAGAGCTGAAGCTGTTCTAGCTGCAAAGGGTAGAGCCACATCATATTGAAGCCTATGGATTAGGAATGGGATGTCCCTTCAGTTCTTCTGCCAGTCAAGGCAGGTGAGCCAATACTTTTGGGCATATCGTGTATCAATGGGACTTTTTCCATTCCTTCCTCTAAGTCGTAACCATTGTCGCCCAGGAATGAGTGCTTTTACTTTAACCGTCCAGCCTGACTCTTACATCATATTGCAGCTCCCTGCAGGTCCCTGCGTTTACCGGAGGTTCATTGTAATTACAAATGATCCCTGCCTGCCGGCGAGGAGGCACAACCAAGATACCGACCATCTAATTAGTCCTGATGGTGGGGAATCTGTGTCTGACCACAGTCTCATCATGGTTGATAGTGTCAGTTTAGTAACGTTGCATTGTTGTTATTATTACTGTTGTAATAAGAAACAACAGCGGACAGTGCAGTGGTGCGGCGGTCGGCGCCTCCACCTCACAGCGAGAGTCCCTGGTTGGATTCCCACGCTTTCTCTGTGTAGTCTCCAGGTTCTCCCTGGGTTCTCCGGGTTCCTCCCACAGTCCAAACACGTGCAGACATGAATTGCTCAGACCTATGAATGAGAGGGTAAAGTGTTATTTGTCTCTGGATGAACCCGACCACTCGCCCAATGACAGCTGGGATAGCCCAGAATGCAGGAGAAGCGGTACAGATGATGAACGAATGAATTATTGATCAATTAAATGGGAAATTTAAAGAAAGTCAGCCATGTTAAAAATATCACACTACACACAACGTAAAAGTAACACCTGCGTGTCATCAGGGAACGTTTTTCAGGGATAGGTGCCTGCCCCCCCCCCGCCCCCCATTGAATTTATTTTTTTCTCAATGTCTCCAATTTCTCACATCAGTATCATGGAGGAGATAGATGTGTCACTCTGCGTTTTATAATTGCCTCCTACTTATGCTCCTGCCGGGGGCGAGATGGAGCTGTATGTTAATTGCATGGGCCCGCAGACATTGCACTCCAAAGTCTCCATCAAAAGGGACAGAGCTAATCATCTCAGAGTTTTCCAGGATATAAGAGCGTGTGAGCACCGAGCTGTCCTTTGTTTCTCTTTGTTTGTTTTTTAAAAAGAGGAGATTTTTGACTTTAGTTACAATTTGAGTGAAAACCCAACCGCTGTCCGGTCCGTCGGCGCCCCAAAGCCGCTGGTCAGAGCCCCAGTCGATAAGACATGCTTAACTCGACATTATAAATAATAGATCATATTCCATCATTGAATCTGCCCAATCGCATTAACCGATAACAAGGGGAGCCGGGGAACAGGTGAGCGAGGAGCAGCTCAATTCCATCCGATAAATAAGGGTCATCCGACCAGCTGAGGCCACCGCTTTTTTTTGTTTTGGTTTTCGAAACGCCGAGACTGACAGCTGCCGGGGGGCTAGCGGGGCTCGTCTGAGCAGTAGATAACCTCCAATATCTGAGATTGTTCACGACCCGCCGTCTGCCGCAGTATCGACGGTCGTCTGTGATGAGCTCTGGTCCAGAGATTGTAACTTTCCTTTCTCCTTGTTCAGCCTCAGTATTACGTTTCTAATTTATATGGCTTCGGCACAAAGGTACCCTTGTTATTTTCGTCTAAATCACGGCGACCCCCGCGCCCACAGCTCGTGTCCGCTCCGCCAAAGATGCATGTCTGATCCCCCCCGCCCCCCCGAAATTTATGCACTGTAAATTCAAGCTAGCTGACGAGGGAGACCCAGGTCCATGCGGCGGCTTCGTTTTTAACGCCGTTTATCTTCGGATCTGGTGATGATCTCAGTCTGATGCATGGCGCGTCGTCTCGAATGTTCATAAATTCTGAATCCTTAATGAAATATTGCGGCACTGCTGTCTGGTTCAACGACAGCAGCACCACGAGGAACGACAAGAGGCAGGGATGAAGATGTGGAGGTTCTCTTTGGAGAGCGAGGAGGATCAGGAGTGAGTCCATCAGATGGACAGCAGACGTTCTGGAGATAAAGCCAAACTGAGATGATTTGGACATGGACAGAGGAGGGATGGTGAAGATCTGGATAGAAGGATGCAGAGGTTGGAGGAGGTCTAGAAGAAGACCAGAAAGGAGGTTTATAGATGGAGGGAAAGCGGACAGGAAGTTAATTGGTGTGAGAGCATACAGAGAAACGCTGTGGACGGAGGCACGTGATTGGCTGTGGGCCGGATGGAAGTTGACGGTTCCACCTCCAACTGACATGAAGGTAAACAGCGACTGGACCGGACCATCGTGAACAATACAAAGTGCAGGGTTCCGTTCCTTCTACCAGAGTGGAGAGGCGGGTTGTGAGACGGGTCAGCGGGGATGTTCCTGAATCTGGACAAAGGTATGCCCTGAATGGAAAGTGGTTTGAGCACTTGGGCTGTCCTGAAGGTCTATTCTAACTGCCATGCCAGGCACTAAGCATACCATTGGGAGCAACTCCGTCTCTTGCCTAAGAACAGTACAGCATGCAGACAGGAGGAGTCAGGAATCACACCGGCAACCTTCCCTCCTGAGGGGTCCCTGCTCAGCAAGCTGAGCCACAACCACCATACTTTTGTCCATCAATTTTGCAGTGGAACAAATCGGTATCCATCCACCGCACGCTGCTTCATCTTCTCTCTGGTCCAATAGTGTCCGGCGTCACATCAGCCTTCTTCATCAGTTTATGGATTTCTCCACCCGGGCTCCGCAAATGGATGTTAGCGGGGCTTTCAGAAAATAAGTCAATTATAAATATGTTTGAAAATTTGAAAGTAGACAATCTGAGGAGGGGGTGACCTTCAAGGAGCTGGTGTCTATCCTCTCAAGTGTCTCACGGATGCCTCTGGGCTCCGTATCAACAGCCGTGGAAAAAAAAAGTTCTTGAATTTCCGCGGCTGGGGATCAAGCGTACACAGTGAGGAGGGTGTGCAGAGTTCACCGACACCATTCCGCCGCCACTTTATGGCAAATGCAGCTACAAACGAAACCATCAGAGGTCTTGATTTTTTTTCTCCGAAACTATTTAAAAAACACATCTGTATTTGTTTCATGAAGGTCCAATGAGGCCAGAGTTGCTGCGGGATGACCTCGGGGCACTGGACATCGGCGAACGTTCAGATAATGATCTAAACAGCAGCCGTAACAGGAATCTGCAAAACAGAGAAAGCAATTGGGAATTGTTGTTTTTAATAAAAAAAAACAAGACAATAATATGAAATTTAGGATTGGGCAGGCGGCGGTTAGCACTTCACCTTCAGAGCAAGAAGGTCCCTGGTTGGATTCCAGAAATATAAACATACCTGACAAATGCTCTTTATTTAAATTATCTTTCTTTTTGTTATCTAGATACTTGAAGTCAGGGTTTAGGTTTGGGATAGGGCCTGGTTTATGGTTAGGGATTGGGTTAGAGTAAGGGCTCTGGTCCATGTGGAACTTCAATTGGTTCCAGTACCAAATTTGTGGTCCATTAACATGACAATTGGCACAAGTTTTGAAGGATTAACAAAAAAAGAAAAACCCACGGTCACAAGGTTTAAGGTTAGGTAAGATGTTTATAATCACCGTCACCAAGGTGGCGATACTCAAAATCATTTATGTGAAGAACCATTTGAGATATGGGAATCAGAGCTACCCCCATGTCATCTTGGACCGGCTTCCAAACGGTTCCACTCCCAAGCTTTTCCGACCTCCAGTTGTGGAGTTAGGTGTTGCGTAGAGGTTAGGGTTGAGGAGCTGGGGTTAAGGTTAGGCCTCGGGCTCTGATCATTTGGGGTTTCCATTGGTACCGCGAGCAGGTTTGTGCTCCATTGACTAGATAATTGACACTGGTTTCGAAGGATATAACAAATATGATAAAAGGTTAGGGTTAGGGTTATGGTCATAAGGGTTGATGTAAGGTAACCAACATCATCAATGTCTTTATCTGAAAAACTGTATGAGAGAGACCCATAGAAATCCGACCTACCCCTACATTGGCTTTGGTGGGCTTTCCAACGGCACATCTATCTGACTTTTGGTCAGAAAGTTAGGGTTGACATGAGGTTTGGAGTTAAGACAAGTTGGGGCTGGGCTCTGTTTAACGTGGGCTCTCCATTGGTACTACTACCAGGTTTGTGCTCTATGAACTAGATGATGTATATTGAAGGATTTCACAAAAAAATCAAAAAACATGGCGGTTCGTTTTTTGTTTAGGTAAGGGCTTTATAAACACATTCGCCCAGGTGCCGATACTCAAAATCGGGCCTTCCCCAAAGCAGAAACCGCCAGATTGGACAACGACAAGTCTCTCTAAGCGGAAGGACCAGGTTCGAGTCCCGACTCCTTCAGTCTGCATGCTGAAGCCTTTTTGGGCAAAACACTGAACCCAGAGTTGCTGCTTGCATGGCATCTCCGCTGTCATTGGTGTTCAGGTGCATCGCTGAGTGGGTGAATGCAATCAAGTGAACCTAAATCCTTATTTACTTGAGTATGGTTTGTGGAGAAAAAGTGCAATTTTTCCAGTGTCTGCGATTTATTTTGCATTTGCTAATCTTATTGGATATCTATTGCTTGAAAGACCAGGAGCTAGCCCTGCTTTTGGTTTGCAGGGGCAAGAAAAGAAAACAAAAGGAAAACCATTAGTCTTGAAAAAGAAAATTAATTCCGTGGGGTTCCAAATTATATCATGAATCAGAAATATGAAAACAGCTAACGTTTCCCGTAGATCCATGCTAAGAAGTGTAATTTAGCATTTCAAATATAATGAGCACGAATAAAATGCACCACGAGGAAACTTTGAAAAATAAAGACAAAAATAAAAACATAGACCCGGTTTTACAGAGATGGAACAGCCGGATGAGACGCATATTCCACGTCGAGCGTTTGCAGACTCATACGGTGTTCCGGCGGGAGGGACGAGCATGGATGGAGACCCCGCAGGGGTCTAATGTGGGTTTCACGCCGTCACACGAGTGACTTGAAAGTCCAGCTGACCTTTTGCGAGTGCCTATGCCTTCCTATAGATCCCCCTCGAGGCCCCCGGTGTACACCTCCGGAATCGTCTGCTGGTGTAAAATAATGATGCTCCTCTTATGTAAATTTGCTTCATGGGATTCCTGGAAGGCGGAGTTATGGATGATGAATTTAACAGCGGATTTCGATTACTGGACTCGGCACGCCGGACAATTTCGGCATCATCACATCGGACAAAACTACGATTCGCCGGCATTAGTTATACTGATCTATCCTTATGGGGTGTTTTGTATTCACCTGTGTCTTACGGAGCTGATTGTATTTCCCTGGTATGAATCACCAGAATTTTTTTTTTTTTAACTCCTGTGTTTGTCCGATCGAGCCCTTGACAAATTCTACCCCCCCCCCCCCCCCCCGCCGGTCTGCAACGCTGCATCGCTTCCATTGGAAGGAGTCAGCACAGCTAATCCCAAAGCAAAAAAAATCTAATGTTTACCGTCTTCCAGCTTTCGTTTTCATTTAGATCAATTAGGCCCGGGGATTGATTTGGATGTAGATCGAAGGGCGGCCGGGAAAAAAAAAAACCTGTGTCAGAACTGCTCTGTGTTTATTTCCATTAACGTTTATCACACCGCCGTGAAGACTCCCGTTCATTAGCTTAGCATGGCTTATTTGGAACACAGAGGGGAGATCAATAAGACAATTGTTTATTTCAAATGCACAGAACCGTCCAAGACCTTTTTTATCAGTCTCATTTAATAATCCCAGTCATACGACAGCGGACAATACTATTGCTCCTGCTACTCCTGCTAATGAAGAAGGGGCGTCAAATAATTCACGCCAAGGTCCTCTAATAATCTGAGCTTCTAGAGTAGAGCAAATCCTAAATCATAACATCATTGTGCAGGCAATGTGCAATTATTTCCTTTCTCTCAGTTGCCTGGATACCTTGTTTCTGTAACACAGAGATTAGGTGCTTATGGCCATCAACAACCGGCTTTGACTCCTTTCACTGTTTTGCCTCACTAAGTGAATCGTTTCCTTATCTACTTGTCAGAAGCAGGAAAAAAAAAAGCTGGTTCATAGACACGGATCCTCGCCGGCGCCGAAGGTCGAGGAGGTTTTTTTTTGAGGGGAAATGAATTAGGGAGAGATCGTCTTCTTGGTTTTGAGGAGCGATGCCAGAAAGACGATGACGTGCCACGAGTGTCAGATTATGTCCTACAGCACGTCCATCTCAGAAGTTCCACACCTGGCCTGCGGACACAGAGTCTATCTGCCTTCGCCAATCCTGGAGAGCGTTCTGGCAAGCATCATCTCCGTGTGATGGAGGCTGCCCCGAGCCAGGAGCGCCACTAGTGGCTTGAGGTGGAAAGAGGTCCTGCAGCATCCAGTGCAGGACCTCCTTCCCCGGCAAAAGGTACTTCCCCGAGATCAGTAGGCTGCTGGACTTCATGGAAACCCTGAACGTTATTTTACCAGATATCATGTGTCTCTTACACATTATGTCTTTGCACTCTTATCTATCAACCCTTTCGAGTAACTTCTTTGGGTCAGAGGTGATCTTCTTCAGAACTGAGGAAGCCTCTGGGATGAGGGGGGAAGTGTCTTCAAGTGAAGCAATTCAAGTCCAGTTGCCTCGACTAGAATTCCTCATGACCTGGATGACTGAGAACCTCCACGGACATGTCATTGATTCTGCGCTTCATCACTCTAAAGGACCTTCTATCCGGTGGTCACTCGTTGTTCCACTGAATGACAGGAACTTCTAAGGGCTCTCTCCTTCTCTGTTGAGATTGAGCCTTCTGTCCGTCCTCCGCCTTCGTTTCCTACTTGCAAATAGAGCGGTACCACTGGAAGTCCCGGAGGGCTGGTGTTGCACGGTATGCTCAAGCACGACCAGCCAAGTGCAGAGTAGAAGAGGGCAAGATGGCGTTGTTAGAATCAGGGAGAAGAATCCTCCGTGCACATGCTGCCTTGGATTCAATGGCCGCGTCTACTCCGCCTCCTCTTTCTCTGAAATTACATTTTCATCAGCTCCTCCGACGCGGCCATGTTTGGAAACGAAACTTGAACGTAAACTCATCTGAAATTGACTTACCTGTTGACGACCGTAATGTTAGCATAAATGAGCCGCAAGTCAGCAGTTGTTCAGCTGTGCAGTCGATAATCTAATCGTCCTGCAGCACTCTTCTATTGTTCTGCTCGCTGACTTTACCTTTACCTATATTTTCATCACCTCTCTCTTTTTATCCCTGGATCCTGTGACGCTGGGAATCCATGTAACGCGAGTGTTTTTCTACATCGTGGCGAGTTTCGATCTTGAAAATTGGATTTTTGAAGCAATTTTTTTTTTCTGCTTGAAAGTGGCTTAGATTTCACTGATGATGGGTTTTCTCAGTTTTTCTTTCTCCAGACGTGCCGTTTTCTTTGATAAAACTAGCATATTTTGACGTTTTTTTTTTTTTTTTTTTTTGGTTACTTTGGTTTTTCAAAATGTTCATTTACTGTTGAACATTGTCAACACAAGTTGAAAGCCATGGCGGACACACTAATCAATATGACTACCTCGTCCAAGACAGGTTATGTAGCTCATAATGATTGTGTTAATGACCTAAAGTTGGAGTCCAGATATTAGGAACACACTCACAGGCACACACACAGATAAAATCAGTATTAATTTAGTAGAATAAACTGAAGCGAGTTGAAGGTTGTCTTCTCTTTTCCTTTGGCCACAGCCAATCAGCTACCCACATCTAACCCTTTCCTCTCACACCAACTCCATTCTTGTCCACTTCCCCTGCATCAATAAACATCCTCTCTGGTCTTCCCCTGCCAACCAGCAGCATCCTTCTACCCAGATCTCCACCGTCCCTCCTCTGTCTATGTCCAAACCACCTCAGCGTGGCTTCATCTCCGGAACAACTACCATATGCTGTCCCTCTGATGGACTCATTCCTGATCCTTCTCACTCCCAAAGAGAACCTCCACATCTTCACCGATGCTGCATTTTTCCGCCGCTTCTCCTTCCTCTCCATTGCTGTCGACAGTTGAAATTGCTAATTGCTGGAAGTCCTTCACCTTCTGTATCACACTCCTATTCAGCCCAACCTGTTGGATTATCTTGTTACACCAGGAATACGAAGGCTGACCTCAAAAGGCATCACCGACGATTGCTGTCATCAATGTTTCCACGGCGTCATCATGTCATTTTAACACATTAAGTGCCGGATCCGTCATCTGCCCGTATTATCTGAACCTTTTTTATTTTTTTTCTGTTGGGGGGATTTCAGAAATGACCTACAACTCAGGCCGAATTAATAAAGCTTCCAAAATACCGCCCCTCGCTTTAGTGCTCGGAATAGCAAGCAGGACGAAGCTCCGATGATGACCACCGGGGATGATTAGGGCTGCTCCCATTGGACACACCGCCGAGCGAGACGTGCTTCCAGACTCGGTAGAAATGTGACCTTTCGGGGGGTGTGAGAAATCCGGCGACTCCATTTGTCTCATTCCACATTCCACTGAAGAATGAACTGTCTGAACCTCTAACTCGGACTGGTGGCAGTATTATTTCACACAGCCTCGTACCACAGTGGGGGGAAAAAAGAGAAATAGCTGTGAAGATCAGCTTTGCAGTAACTCACTTAAAGAAACTCTTTGCATCCCGTATCTTTCATTTCGCTCCACTTACTTGTCATCAATTCCTCTGATCTCTGTGGCAGATATGCAGCCAAAATATAGAAGGATTGAACTGATTAAATCTGAAGCTGTGCAATATTGCCTAAAAAAAAAAGAAAAACTATTTCCACAAAACTGGAAAAAGCAGAAATGATGAAAACATCGTGGACGAATACAAAACCAGATGGAAGTTTTATATACTTATTTGTGATTGTTTCAACCTGGTAGATTTTGTTTTAATTAATATCGTTTTACCTCAGCTGTGTTTGAAGTGAATATAAATCTAATGCCATGTTGTCCCTTATTATTAGTGAATTTTAATCTTTCTGCGGTCGATCGTTGATTAAGAAAACATTTAGAGAACGGCGAACCGTGCAGCGCTGTGTGTGCGTGACCCGCATGGTAAACGGCAAATGTGATGTATTTGCATGATGCTCTTCTTTGGTCAGCGCAAGAATGAGGAGGGTGCACATGATAGCCTTTTTGGCAATGCGGGAACTTTTTGAAGCTTCAAGAACCATCTAGGGAACAAGTCCTTTTGGAAAGCATAGGAGCCTGGAGGCAGGAGCCTTTTAACTCCTACCCCTTGGAAGGCTCTTTCCACAAATCCATCAGAACTCATGTGACGTAGCTAATCGATGGAACTCGTAAGCAACGGCCGGTACCAGATACTTGTTGCAGATGTGGAGCACCTTTTTTAAAAAAACTATCCTGGTCACTGCTTGGATGTTTTCTTGGGACAAAATGGACAGTGGGAGCGAGGAATGCACCGACAACGAGGTCCAAGCTCTTCCGGCCTTCTACTCCTCAGAGGCGTTTCCATGCCTCGCAGAGGAATATCTACACTTTGGCCAAAATAAGAACGGAGTTAGCTAACGGCTAACGGGGCTCTTCACCAGTGATGAAGCAGTGCAGGGAGAAGATAAAAACACCTCAACCATCTGATAGTCCATGGTTGTTATTCCATGAACGCCATAGCAGCTTCCACCTCCATGCGGTCCGTGTCGTCTTCCTCGTCTTCTTCTTTGTTGTTGTTCTTTTGCGGAGTGGTGAGCTGAAGGTTCATGTCCTAGATGCCGCTGTCACCCCAGTCCCTACCCTTGTGCCTCACTGCCGGTGGGAATGCAGAGGCTACCTGCTGGAACCAAATTGTCCTTTTCTGCCCGAAAGTGGCTAGTCACAGTCACCAACAGCCGTACAATCAGAAGTGAGGGTATGTGATCCTGGGCTGAGTCATTCTGAAAGAACCTCCAAAGAGCCTGAAACCATTGGGCTTATAATTAGTCGTCGATACTTTGGGGTTTTAAACCTAATTGAATTGGATCAAATGGAATGACTGGCAGCAGAGCTGTTTTTATTTACAGCGCCATACAGGTCATATTCATCGGCGCAAGTATTTTTCTCCTCCGCTTATGTCTGATCATTAAACATTTGCGGCATTGATTCCTTCTCGCAAGAAATTAGATTAATTCAAAACCAAGACGGCGATATAAACATCCCGAATCATGGCGCAGGACAGAAGCTCAATGCAGCTTGTTCTCCGAGGTCAGGCTCTGTCTGTCGGTGGATTCTGAACCCTTTTTGAAGATGTCATTTCTCAACCGCAACTCAATTCTCAAGAAGCCCCCCCTTCTAATTCCTTGTCAATCTGCCCTGTGATTGATTTCCATCCATCATTTAGTCCGTTAAGGTTCTCAGTCAGCCACGTCCTGGCCAATCATCATGTCTGAAGTCCTGTGGCGACCGGACTCAGATTGTCTCCTTGAGGCTGTTCATCCTCCCATCCCGGATGCTCCTTTAGTTTTGACTTTCCAGTGTGCTGTGGAACCGCTCGGGTCGGACATTGGTGCAAGCCAGAAGGGCTTCGGTACGAGATGTTGTACAGCAGTTGGGATGAATAGGGTTCATTTATGGTCTCATCACATACATGAACAGACCCGTCAAACGTCAACGCCTAAACGCCTTCTCTGCTCCTTTGGCTAGTCATGCTTAAGCACAGTTAACGCCCCACAACTTCCAGTGGTACTTCTCTAATAGCTGTGTTTGTCTAAGGATCTGCAAGCTCCCTTCCTCTATGTTCTCCCCCATGTATGTGAGGGTTTCCTCCGGGTTCCTCCAACAGTCCAAAAGCATGGCAGAGGTTCATTGGAGACCTTCTAGCCTCATCCTGCCCATCACTACAGGATAGGCGGAATAAATTAATTGAATGTGCGGCATTTATTTCATTTGCGTACTCGTCTTTCAGAATTTCTTCCATTTCCACATGTAATGTTCTCGATCCGGAATGTTAAGTGAGAGGAGGATTTTCTTGATGTCTCACCTGTGGTGGATCTCAGTTCAGTCCCATCTCCACGGATCGTGCCAGAGGGGATGCAGAAAGTCAGGGGCAAGAGCGGTTTGGCTAGTTTGGAGAACCAAGGTGAAGCACACCGCGGAACAACCTGCTGTCCCAAAACTTCCAGTGGTACTGCTCCCTTAGCTGTGTTTGGCTACGCAGCCGCAAGCTCCCCTTAAATGTACGGGAATAAGTAGAGCATAAATAAGTCTCAGAATTGCGGGACTCACCCGAGTTGGAATCTCAAGAGGTATTTTTGAGGCTAATGTGTAAACCCAAAGACCGTGAGTTCCCTCGGTCTGGGATGTTGGACTGTCCTGTTGAGTTGTAGGATGCAGATGGATCTGCGGGTATGTGCCTGTTAATCTGTCTGGGGGTGGATCTCAGCACGGTGTTGCACGAAGGCAAGAGGTTTGATATATCTATCACGCACTCATCGAGAAGGACAATCATAAGTCTTCTTCTTTTTTAAACCAAATTCTAACACCCCGTTTCTTCGCAGCACAGCGTTTCCGTGCCGAACTGTGACGGACGGCTGCCGGAACAAAGGCAAAGACGGTTGCCGAATGCAGATTCGAAAGAGACATGAGGATTTCTCACGCAGGACATTTGGGACATTTGACATTTATTTTTAGACAGAAATTGGACGTTAGGTTTTTCAGCCCCCCCGCTGGCCAGTGGAAGTGCATCAAATTACCAGGACGAACAGGAGGAATGATTACAGCCATCAGCACCCTTTTTTCCCCCGACGCTAATATGAGCACTTGACTAATTTTAGACAAAAGGAAGAGTCAGTGCAAATGTCAGCGGATGCAAATACGATCATGGCGAAGTGATTCTTGCCGGAGTGACTCCTCGTCGGCGGAGAAAGATTGTCTGCGAAATAAGGAAAATGACTGAGCGGTGAGATGATGTAATGGAGACTCCAGTGCGGGCAACCACAAGGCCTCTGTTATGCTGCTCCAAGACGCAGGAGTGCTAACAGTCAGCTTTAAGGGCCGCGGTTAGGAGGAAGCACGATTGTTTGCCTCTTTGGCTGAACGCTGGAAGGCGTCTCGGTGTTTGTGAAGTCTTCCTCAGATGTGCCAATCTGCCTGAAACTAACGCGGCGCCTTCTTGGCAAGCCTTCGAATGAGGACCTCCCGCTCGGGAGTGCAATTAGCGTATCGCCGCTAAAGGATGGTCACGGTGTTTGGCTTAATGAATCAGGCATTGAGTTTATCCAAGCGACTGCATCGGATTCTGTTCCGAGATGGCGAGTCTATTAGCGCTTCGGATTAATCAGCCGTTCACTTTGCCCTGGAAAACACGGACATTTGTCTCCGGCTGCCCCGGTGAGGCTCACGCTCCCCCAGGAAAGACCGATGGCATGTGTGCACACCCCGGGACACGGGGGTTATTAAACCGATTGATCAGACCTTTAACCTTC
Organism: Fistularia tabacaria; assembly: GCA_901007705.1. NCBI lineage: Eukaryota > Metazoa > Chordata > Actinopteri > Syngnathiformes > Fistulariidae > Fistularia > Fistularia tabacaria. The sequence goes on along the minus strand of CAAKHD010003424.1, from coordinate 149,811 downwards.
AAATGTTTTTTAATTACACCACAATGATTCACAAGGAAATGCTCGGAATGGTGAAGGTGTCTGGGACTGGAGGAGAATATCCCAGTTTTTCTGCGGGTGATTTAGGTAATTAAAGTGTGTCGGGCATTTCATCAAACAGGGGGAGGCTGGTATTTAACGATGTCGTTTTTTTTTTTTAACCTTCTAACAAAGATTAAAATATCAAGTAAATCTCTTCTCCAGACTGTAAATAATAAATGGACCTGTGCCGACTGCAGGTAAGGCATTGTGAAAACGCGGCTCCTTGTAGAATCGGTGCGTGAACCTCGCAGACGTTCCGCCCCCTGTTGTTGCCGCTGACCCAGACTGCCCTCGCTGTTTGACTGCATTCCCTTTATTTACGACGTGCACCGCCGGCCAACGACACCAATGCAGAGTGCAGATGTAGCAATGGCGCACTTACAAGGAGTATGATTGACCCGACATGACATTCCATCGACAAATTTCTCCATCATAAGTCTGTAGACCTCCGACAGCAGGATACTGATTTTGTACAATCTTTTTCTTCTCTTTTTTCATGATCGGTTGTTTTAGAAAGGCATATGCTGACATATTCAAAGGGAAAAAAAAATGAAATAAAAATGAAAATAATAAATTATTTGATGACAATGATTATAATGATAGATAGGAATTAATGATAAAGATAAAAAAAAAAAAGTTCAATTTATTTTTGTGGCTTCTTACCAAGTACCCAAAAACAACCCCGCTGTGGTCTAGACAGATGGTGAAGTTCGCTTTTGTACCGCAGACACGGGGAGAACATGGCGACTCCACACAGAAGTTCCCACTGCTGGAGTCCAACCAGGGACCCGCTTGCTGTGAAGTGGAAAGGCGAACCACTGCAATATTAGGATTCTAATAATTATCATCATTATTTTTGACATTGCAAATCATTCGCTTGGACACTTTATGTTCTCCCCATCTATGTGTCCAAAAACATGCCAGAGGTTCATTGAAAACCTTCTAGCCTCATCCAGTCCATCACCACAGGATTGTCAGAATAAATTAACTGAATGTGTGACATTTATGTCACTTGCGTCCTCGCCTTTTAATGAGTTGATTCACTTTTTAGAATTTCTTCAGTTTCCACGTGCTGCGTTCTTCGTCCAGTATGTTAAGTGGGAGGAGGATCTTCTGAAGGCTCTACCTGTGGTCAGTCTCAGTTCTCCCATGTCCCGAAATACTTTTCAGAACCGTCGGGCCAAGGGGCCGAGATGGATCGGGGATATCTGCCGCTCGCTAACGGATCGTGTCGGAGGTGATACAGAAAGTCAGAAACAGAGCGGTTTGGCTTTCTGGTGATTAAAAGTTCAGAGGAGAAAATATCCAGAGTGTCCATACTGTGGGTGTCCTTGAGGGAGACATAATAAAAAAAGAGATGTTTGATGAGAGGCTTAGATGAGACTGCCATCTCCAACTAAACCAGGGGATGGATCACAGGGCTACACGCTGAATTATCACACTGAGCCGCTCCACAGAAGTCTTCGTTATCCGCCGCAGAGCGGACACGTGCTCTTTAATTTCAGTGATGCGGAAGTAAAATTGGATCTCGTGCGACGGACGGCGCATGCGGAAATAGCCTGGTTCTAGCAGTCCAGTCTTAAAATTCTCAAGGGTTTTTCGCAGATGTTTTCACATTATCATCATAACAATGGTAATGTCCAATATGTATGGCCTGGTTGGTGCCTCGAGTGGCAGCTCTGCTGCCGCCGGTGTGCATGGATGTGCGAAAGCGAGAGCAGCTGCTTTCCCATTGTTGGAACTTTTTGCGGCCCCTAGAACACAACGACTTAAGCGCGAGCCACAGAATACACTGCAATGCAGGGAGTGTGGGTGGATCGCATGTCATTAAATGTAGCTGTTAGCCTAGCATCCATCCCCACAGGGGCATCGACGCGCTTGATTGACATGCAGTCCAGCCAATCCAAGATTCAATCCGAATCCTGTTCCACCATGGCTGATTTGGAAGTGTGTTTGAGGCTGGACTTCCGGTTAGCTGACTGAGTCCATTTAGCGCAGGACGTCATCAGAGCAAAACAACCGCCAAAAATGTGACAGAATTGGATTGTGCCGTACATGTTCATGCTGCTGTGCAGGGGAAACGATACTTATTTTTTATATTAATCATACTTGGTGTGTCTATATATTTATAGAAATCGTTTTCATTGCTGGTACATCATTTGGACTTTGTCATTTTAAGAGTCGCTCGCAAGCCAAAAAAGTGTGGGCTCCCCTGCCCAGCAACCTTTTTAAGAACAGGGCCATTTTTTGATGCATTTGTACTCTGTTCCTGGGACCATTTTTGCTTCTAGAGCGAGGACAGGGTCTTGTTTCAGTTCCGTAGGAGTTCTTGTGATTTAGATGCCTGGTGATTGTTGATTATTATGCTGATTACCTGATACTTTGTGATACTGAAATCGTCAGATGATGTTTTTGGGACAAAATGGAGCGACGAAGAGATCCAAGCTCTTCCGGCATGCGACGCCTCCGAGGGGTTTCCAGGGCTTGCAGAGGAACATCTACATTTGGACCAAAATAAGTGCGGAGTTAGCTAATGCCTAACGGGGTTCTTCACTCGGTGAAGCGATGCATGGAGAAAATAAAAACACTCCAGCCATCTGGTAGTCCACTGTATTCTCTGCTGTTTTTGTTTCTTCTAAGCATGGAGCTTGAGGTTCACGTCACACCGGACCATACCGTGGTTCCTCACTGCCTGTGGGAATGCTAAACCACAAGGTTCCCCCCTGGAGGAGGCTACTTCCTGGACACGAGCTGGACACTTCTTAGAGATTCTCTGTCCGGAAGCGTCGAATCTGAACCACAAGGTGTGAAAACGCCACAGAAGTTGAGCCTATTTAGCGTTTATGCAGATCATGTCAAACAACTTCTGCGTTGCTGGAAATGTTTTTGGTGATTTGCGAGAGCTGTTGTTTCTCTATGATGAAAAAAACAAGCTGCTAACAGATGTAGACTTTACAAAGGTTGAGACACCCGGCTAATCCTGGCTGCCGTTTTCCTCGGTGAAATTAAAGTTCAGCATTGTTTATCAAACCGTCCCCGCTGTAAATGCAAGTCCGCCGCGTGACGAGGCGCGCCTCACCGGCCTCTCCGTCGCCGTGACAAAGGCTCTTTTTAGGAAATTAGCTGCAGACTTACTTGACGGGCCTTCTGCCCGGAGCTCGAACTAAATCCCCGACCCCACGGCAGACCAATCAATTACATATTGATGAAATGTTGTAAGTTTGCATCTCATCATTGGCCCCCTTTTGGCACCATTACAGAGGGAATGGGGGTGGGGTGCCAGAAGAGCTAACACGAAGCAGCATCCTGACAACTGTGAGTCGGATTGTGATGCGTGCTGCCAATCCCCCCATCTCACCTTTGGCAAGCTCTTCCTCTGGGTTGCCCCTGGTAAGAATTCACGAGCCAAAAATAAGAATAAACACAAATGCGGCGTCCTGGAGGCGCAGCCGTATCTACAATGGAAATCCTGGCTGGCTTTGTCAAAGTGATTAGAGAGGAAGATGGGGAAACACAAGATTAACGCATGTAATTATCAGCAACGCGGCGTATTTCCCAAGGATTGTTACGATGTCACGCAACCGCCGTCGTCTAACGTCCAAAAGAGCTCGAGCGGACGCCCAAAATTAGATAAAAGTGGAAAATAAATGAAAATATCGTTGGGATCTTAATCCTAAACGGCCCTGGAAGTCAACCGACTGTTTCGCCCCGGCCGCCTTTGTCCTGCTTTAGTATTAAATACCACATCTGTTTAAGACCGTTTAATTTCCCAGCAGAGAGCAGCTTGTTCCACAACGTAGGACCTCTATTTTTTTTTTTTTTCGCATAATCTAGGACACGTCTTGGTGCTCGCGGCTTGGCTGCAGCTGAGTGACCAGGGGCCTCCTTCGGCCGCAAAGCCAGGAGGTCGAAGCATTTACAGCACGTCGTATGTGGCACCGGCCAGTAAGCTTGAAATTTCCCCCTCGACACACGCACGCAAAATGAAAATAAAATAATATTCCGACCGAAAGGGTAAAAGTACCGCTGTGATGAACCCTCTGTTTCTGGGGCTTCATCAGGAGATTTTCTATCTTCTATAGTTGTTAGAGAGACGTACGGCTGTTCACTGTGTCAAGAAACACCTGTTTTAGAGGCGTACAACATTTCTCACTGTCATTCAAACGGCATATCGAGACAAAGTCATCACAAGGCCACTTACAGACACATGCAACCATTCACCCTCTCATTCACACGTCTAGACAACGTAGGGCAGGGGTGTCAAACTCAAATCCACAGTGGGCCGAAATTCAAAACTGGGACAAAGTCGAGGGCCAACATTGATATTTATTAAAGAATATCTTTCTCAGATAAAACAAGTAACCTTTTCATTTGGACACAAATAAGTTTGGCTTAAAAACTGAGTATGGAACAAGCAAAGATGAACACTATACAAGATATAACTTCATATTGCACACATGTAAAATGGAAATTCAAAGTAAAAAACACATCAATGGCATTCATTTCTGAAACAAAAATGAAATTAAAATCCTATGCCTCATTTGATTTGCAGCCTTCTGAATTAAAGTTCTACAGTAACCTTTTTCCACAGGCTAATAATAAATGTAAAAATAGAATAATTGTTTTCGGCCATTCTTTTCGCCATTTTTTGGGAGTGTTAGCACTGCGCCAGCATTAGCATAGGGTCGCTATGACTACTATCAACAGAGGGTGTTTATGGGTCCTGTCGTGATTTTCGTGCCATTACGACAGCAGAGCACTCTGGGATTTGTAGTATTAGCGCAACATGCTCGGTAGACTAGAATAGCGCCAGGCCAGCGCTAATAGTCATTTTCTAAGGCTTTGCGGGCCAAATATAATTACACTGCCGGCCAAATTTGGCCCGCGAGCCAGAGTCTGACATGATGTAGGGCCTCACATGAACCTCCTGCTTTTGGACTGTGGAAGGAAACCCATGTGGACCCAAAGAGGGCGACACAGAAAGGCCTCCCGTTGGAAATCCAATCATGGACCTTGTTGCTGTGAGGAAGCGCTGACCGCTGCACCGCCGCCAAACAGAAATAAATAACAGCAGCCCTGACAGAACATTGACTTCCGAAGTATTATTTCCACTAGAAACGTCACAATATCCATTTCAAAGCCATATTTTAACTTCTCGTAACATCTGACAGTGCCCGAGTCTTGGCTGCACGAGGTTCACGCGGCCATATCTGCCACTCCGCTCCCCGTCGGACAGATTTAAAACGTCTTTATTTCTTCTGAAGAAAAAAACCCTCAGACTTTATGTCACCTTCTGTGATTATCTAGACTCCATCTCGCAGGACTTTTTCCCAGCTTTAAAAATAGGACGAGGCTCTCGGGTCAGACGACCCGGGACAGGAGCGCCGTGAAAGCCTCCGCCACCCACGGGACAGAGGCGTTATTAATGCAATATAACACATAAACCCACGTGGGCGTCGCCTTCCGAGTGCTGTCTGTTGAGCCGCCTCATTCAGACGTTGGCGCCGTTAAATAAATAAATCAATTAGGAAGAGAGAGCGAGCCGATCGCCGCGATTCAGACGGAGGACGGCGTCTGCTTCCTCCCTCCAAAGGTTGGCTGCGAGGGATGAATGATTGACGGCCGGGGCGCGCCGTCTTTCAACATCTCCCCGGAACAATATCTTCCATCCTGCCAACCGCGGCGACCCCGCTGACCCCGCGCCGGAGAGGCATATCTATATTTATTCATTCACTTATTTATTTTTTCCTCAAAAAAAGAAAAGGCGCAACGCGGCCATTGACTCGCCGTCTCCTCCGTCAGTCTCGCTTTTATCAGTCGGGGAAGTGACGGGCTGTGTTGTGGGAAGTGAGTGTTCTGTCAGCGCGAAAGGCGCGTCTCGTTTTAGCTTCGCCGATCGCCGTCGGACATAAATAAGCCTCTGATGTAACCGCGGTTACCTTGTCGAGATGACGACTAATTGTTCTTTTAAGAGAACGCAGCCGTCGGCTGCTTTTGTCATCGAAACGATGACATTTTACTGACGGCTTTTTATTAAAAACAAACATTTATTCCACCCGACGCGTCGGCGGCGCTGTTTGGAGGTCTTCATCAGGTCAGGATTGGACGAAGTCTTGGGTTTGAAGCCCACGCATGTCAGGTTCCCACATCCGATTTCATAATTTAGGAATCCAGGGGAACCTTGACTTTAGAGGGTACAAACTTAAGAGTTTTCTAAGGTCCGAGTGAAGTTTTTGCTTCTTGGTCGGAGCCCAAATCTGAGTTAAGAGCGAACAGGATGAGCCTTTGGTCCCCACGTGGAAGACCTATCCGTGAAGTGGCGTTTAAAGACCGTGGGACGCGCCGTCCGCTGCCAGCTAGCCCAGAGAACGTGGTGGAAAGACGCGAGAGCGGTGTGCGTGTGGTGGATTCGTCCATGCAGAGGTGGAGAAGTTGTTGCGGGTGAGATTCGGTGAAAGAGAGCATCGTCTGTGAGACGGCAGGACATTTACGGGGATTCGGTGTGGCGGACGGCGGGAACTTCGACGGACGAGGCGTGAAAAGAGTCGCCTGAAGCTGAGCGGGGACGGTTTGATGGCTTTAAAATGATGGCTTCACGACGTCCATAAAGGGAGTTTGGACATAAAGTTTAGCAAAGTGTGCACATTGTAGCAACACATTGTAGCATTGAGTGCGCAGCCGGTGAGATAAGTTAAAACTCCCTCAACCTCCTCTGCTGCCGCTGTCATTTCTGTCCCAACTTCAAGATAAACACACTCAATAAAAACTCTTTTAAATTTTCTTTTATTACGTATGTTTATTATTTTTATATAACATTTGTCAACTATAATATATCACTACAATTTTCTTATTTCAAAGCACGTAACAAAACCGGGATCTGGAACGGATTGTTGGGCTTTCAATTTAATTTGAAATACGAGCGAATGGAGTTACGAGCTCGGCCACGGAAGCCATTAAACTCCCGAGTCAAGGTACTCTGCTAATTGAATTCGGCGGGGTCACGATGTGACCTCTCTTTTTGTCTCCTGAGCATCCGGCGGGAACGCAAACGTTTTGTCGCGCTTTGAAAAAAAACAAGGAAAGGGTCTGGCCTGGCATTCCCGCCGAACGGTTAGAAGTCTGGAGGTTGTCTTTCCACATCGCCTGACTCCTGTGGTGGCGGCGGCGGAGTGGCGTGGGGGCCGAGAGGCCAGGAGTTAACTGGCCGGCCCAGGATCGATCCAGGGTCACGGCTGCGGCAGCCGGCAGGCGCAGAGGTCAACCCACAGCAACGTGCTCCTCCTCCTTAACTCGATGATTCCTTCTTTAACCTTAGACTCCCGCACTTCTTTTTTACCAGCTCAACTCCACTGGCCGCTCTTGTAAAATCTACAGCGGCGAGTCCATTTTTTTTCGGAGTCTCGGGCCTTTCGGCTCGTTCTTTCAACCGCTCCTTTGAGTTGTGACACGACCATCGTCGCTTCATTGCCTGCTGCATTGGATCTGACGCTGGCATGGCCGCCATCACCGCCGTCGGACGCTATTCGGACGTCTCGCGGACGCAGGTTTCTCTTAACCTTGGCGAAAAGGCCACAATCATCCGGACGTCACCCTCTCCTTCCTCGTAAAACAGTGGGTTCTTGCTGGATCACAGCGGCAAACACACGCATGTCCATTTCACATTGATTTCAATGGAATTTCTTCGGAAATTCCCGGCCCGGCAGTATACTGCAGCTGCAACATGCTTGAGATTTTAATCCTTCACAGCAGGAGGAGCGTCGTCACGGATTCCACCCAGGGAATACTTCCGCCGAGGGGTTACGGGCCGTCTCCAGCCACGGTGGGATGTGTGATAGGTGTGGGGAGGATATGTGTCAGAAATGATCTGCTCAGGAGAAATGTAGCCAATTCACTTTTCATAAATGGATCTGTTATGTAAGGGTGTGTGTGTGTGTGTGTGTGTGTGTGTGTATGTGTGTGCTGGTAGGACAATATTTGAAGACGTGGGTTCACCCGGGACCGCTCCATCACAGGGCCCGTATAGAAACGTTCCCTCATTCAAGAGTCGTACAGAGACATACAGCCATTCACCCTCTCATCCACATGTCTGGACAGTTTATTCTCTCCGCCGGAGGAACCCGGCAGTGAGGTGGGTGCAGTCAGGGGAGGCAGCAGAGGCCGTTTCTCACTTGCCAATCTTGGAAAGAAAAGGATATAAAATGAAAAAAAGAATTAATTGGTTATCTATCAGTGATTTGCACAATAAAGGTGTTTTTCATTGAACTTCACCGGTTTTAGATAGTTTTTTATTCAAAATGGCTGGATTTTCACATTCGCTGTTCGAATACTGAGCAGAGGCGTGCGGTGAGGCCGCGGACTGTTGAGCCTCAGCGTAGATTTCACAATGACGGCTGACTGCTGGAATGACCTGCACTCAGACTGGACTGCTGTCTCTCTGCATGTCGCTGTTAAAACATTTCAGCACTTTTACTCGATGAACTACATTCCCAATGTACGGTGTCTTCTTGTCAACAAATGTATGCGTGTCACTCGTTTCTTGTGCTGAGCGATCAGAAAACGCCTGCAAGGAGCCACTGATCCTGAACCCTGAGGAACCCGCTGCAGACACGGGGAGAACGCGGAGACTCCACTTGGAAAAACTCCCCCTGAGGAAATCCGACAAGGGACCTTATTGTTGTGAGGCAGAAGCGCTAAGGACTGCAACGCCGTGCTGTTTTTGAACAGGAAAGGTTTAAAAGGGGGCAAATCGGCTTCGGTGTGTGTGAAGACCGCCGCTCTCATCTTCGAAAAACACTAATTACCATGTAATATTGTTAATCCATAGCTACAAAAAAAAGAGTGGTTGCCACGGCGATGAATGGAGTCAACAAGAAGTAGTGTACGGTTGGTCTCCCAGCCAGGGAAGCATGCAAAATTCAATTGTTTGCCGGAGCCCATAGCGACGTCCAGCACGTAGCATAGTGTTGGTCCTGTCATTGCAGGCTCAAGTCAAAGACAACGGACATTATATATGAAAATACATGTAACCCGCGTCAGGGGAGGCAGGGGATGCGGTGCCTCCCCCTGTGTCCTCATAAAAAACAAATAATGATAAAAAATACATTTGAAAATATTTGCCCACTGATCTGTCCGACAAATAATCTTATTGTATGATTACAATCTTTCCAATTCATTTTGTTTATTTTCCTGTTCAAATTCCGTGGAAAGACGCCAAGTGAGGCAGTGATGAGCTGAGCCTCCTCTCCGATTGCGCGATCCCTCAAAAACTGGGTTGAGTTTTTTTTTTTCTTTTTTTTTTTACTCACATCGAGCCAATGACGTAAGTATTCTGGTAGGTTTCACCCCTAGTGTGTCGAAGTGTTGTTGAGCAAGACACTGAACCCTTCACTGCTCCCCCGGCGCTGGTAGCACGCAGTCAACTGCTCATGGTTCATCCATGATGGCTTCAATGCAAAGAACCAATTTCCCCACGAGGGATTAATAAAGTATACATTATTATTAGTCGTAGTGATAGTATTTGTAAATCTGAATTTGAAAGAGTCAGTGCGAACCTCACCGCATGTCACTGCATGTAACTGCAGGTAACTGCATGTAACTTACTGTATACCTTTGATAATACCGATCATATAGTAACCCTGGGCAGCGACTTTATTTCTGTACTTTGTACACAAATCAGAAATATTGACTACAATGTACAATCCCTTTCATCTGTATTTTTCTGGAGCATAACTGATCATATGCACATTGCTACTTCTAAATGATGTCCATAGTTCCTGTCTATTGTCCACTAGCGGCACATATCCACCTGGAAGCTAAGTTCAGAGAACCCTGTCTTTAAATCACCTGGAATTAATTATTGACATGGCGTGGACATGTTCATGTATTTATCAAACCTGCACCTGCTGCATTTGTGCACTTCTGGTTGGATGCTAAACTGCATTTGTTGCCCTGCACGTGGACGTGTGTGATGGCAACAAGGTTGAATCCAATCACAAGATAACTTGATTTATTTTTTGTTGTTTTGTTTTTTTCTGCCGTTTTCCAAATCACCTCTCGGTGTGGAAATCCATCCGGTGGCCCTTTGCCACCGCGGCCGCTAAAATGGCACAAGAAAAACAAACTAGCATAGCATAGTGACGGCTCGCGTTCAAAGCAAATGAGTCGTTGGTATGATGTAATCTGTCTGCGCCGTTTCCTGTTTTGCTTTCTTCTGACAAGATATGAGCAGCACTTTGAATATTTATCTGACTCTGTGTTAATTGATGTCACCATAAAGAAAAAAAAAACCTCAGGCAATTACATTTGAAAATATGAAAAGTATGAAACTCATTACGAGTAGCGGAGCCGCGTCCCGTCATCCGTTTTTCTTCCGAGCGGCGTGACGGTGGAAAGTGTCACCTCTTTCCGAGCCGATCGACACGTCGCACAAACGGAAGATCGTGCGTTTGTAGTTGCCTTGAAGAGTCAAATGCTGTCACTTTTCTGATTTGATACCGGGGGGACACGGCGTGTCGCTGACTTCAAAAACCCTTAAATCCTTAATGAGCTCAAAGGTAGGACATATTTCTCTTGTCTTTTTTTAATGCCTTCCTTAAAATAAGCTTAAATATAAAAATTGACAGAGCTTTTTATCATTTATTTGACATGTCTGAAGGTGCGACGACAAAACAGAGAAAAACAACATCCGATACGTGTTCGTCACTCATTTAAAGTTGCCGGCGTCTTCAAACTTTATTTGTCAAGCCGGGACACTTGGGACTCAGGGTCTGCTGTCCACGGCAGATCGGGGAGGAGTCCATCAGATGGACGGCACATGTTCGATGTTCTGGGGATAAAATTGGACTGGGTTGGTTTGGACATGGACAGAGGAGGGCTGGTGAAGATCTGGGTAGGAGGATGCTGGGTTTGGAACTGCCAGGCAGGAGGTCTGGAGGAAGACCAGAGAGGAGGTTTACGGATAGAGGGAAAGTGGACATGGAGTTAGTTGGTTGAAGAACATGCAGAGAAGAGGTTTGGATGAAGTTAGTTGATTCACTATGGTGAACCCTGAAGGAGTTGGAATTTGCAGGTCGACAACCAAAGTTCCTGAACATCCAAAGGAAGTCAGCAGGACCCAAACTGATCTCCAAACTGATCTGCTCGCGTAGGTCTGAGACTCAATGTTGTCTCTCAGAGCTTAATCGAAGAAAGAGAGAACTCTAGAATGTGTTCAGTGTGACTTGTACATCTATGATGTTCCACAGACCACAACACTCCTCTGCCCTGGTGAGATCTTCAGGCAGAGAACTGCACATGGGAACCAACAACATCTTTTGCATTTAGACACCTCAAACATCTCCTCTCCTGATGCACTTCCAGCATCTCCAGTTGCACCGAGGCTCCTCCAACTTCTGGAAGTGCATTGAGGTGCCTAAAACTTCTTTAACTGCACAAAGGCACGTCCAGCATCTTCACTTGCAAAGAGACGTCTCTCTCATCTCAGTCATGCTACCCTCACTGTTTCAGTTGCTGGAGTGATAATTATAATACATCGGCTTACTCTGAACTTATCCATCCATCCATCCATCTTCTGCCTTTTATCCGGGGGCAGCAGTCGGAGCAGGGAGGCCCAGACTTCCCTCTCCCAGGCCACATGGTCCAGCTCTTCTGGGGGGACCCAAAGGTGCTCGCAGACCAGCCTAGAGATATGGTCTCTCCAGAGTGTCCTGGGTCTTCCCCGTGGTCTCCTCCCAGGTGGACATGCCCGGAATACCTCTCCCGTCCAGGAGGCTTCCTGACCAGATGCCCGAGCCACCTAATCTGACTCCTCCTTCTTCACCACGACAGAGTCGGCATCACTGCAGACGCTGCTCCGATCTGCCTGTCCATCTCCCGCGCCATCCTTCCCTCACTCGTGAACAAGACCCTGAGATACTTGAACTCCTCCAACTGGGGCAGAACCTCTTCCTCGACCCAGAGTGGGCACTCCAGTCGAGCACTGTGGTCTCGGATTTGGATGTGGTGGACATATTTTGGCCAAAATGTGATTGTTCCTCTGCAAGCCCTGGAAACCCCTATGTGGTGTAGCAGGTCAGAAGAGCTTGGACCTCTTGGTTACAACATTTCTTGCTGCTTCTGTCCATGTTGTCCCAAGAAAACATCTGACCACAATCTGCAAGAAGTATTTGTTAGTGACTGTGGTATATGAGTACCTACTTCATATGAGTTCCCGTGGAGGAAGTTCACTTGGAGTAGGAGCTAACGTGGATGTTCTGGTTTGTGGCTCTGACGCTGTCCGAATACTTGAAAAGAAACACTTTGTTCCTGAAAAGTTTGCAGAACTACCAAAAGGTTCCTATGGAAAACGACCCATGTGTCAGCGGAACCGCCCCATGTCCTTTTGTATAGCGACAGAAATAATATTGTCTCTTGGTTGGAACCCTTAAAGAACCCGGATCTCTGTGGCCGTACCGGGGAACGGATCCTCGCGCGAGTAGGCGGCTGTCGGGGAGTGAAGGGGGCGGCGAAATGGGAAATTGCAAATGAGCGCAGCCTCTTGCAAACATACAGCACAATGTGTTTGTAGAGTAATTACAATTTAAGAACTCTGCAATGTGTTCCTACAGTGAAGCCACAACAGGACACTCAATAGCTCTGTGTGTGTGTGTGTGTGTGTGTGTGTGTGTGTGTGTGTGTGTGTGTGTGTGTGTGTGTGTGCGCGCGCCAAAACACATTCTGAAGCATACAACGTGCTTATGACTTCACAAGTGGACTATCATTTACTTCCACAAGCTTCACAATATTCTGAGGCCGCTGTTTTCCCTATTAAGGAGATGAATCCATGCGCCCGTCATTTGCATAAACACCTGTCAGTGCTTTGTCTCCCACTGATATCTAATGAATTTCAAACATTGACTGTTCTCAGTTGTTCACGTAGCCGCCAGTCGCAAGATGCCCCCCCCCCCGCCAGACGCCGCGGTGCAAATTTCTCTTTTTTTTTTCAAAAGTCGTGATCGGTGTTTGCTTACCAACCATCCGTGTGCATAGCTAATGTTTGAAGGGTGAAGGACTTGAAAAAGGAGGTTTATCGCTGAACACAAATTGGAAAAAAGCCAAACAAATACAACATATATGCAGATTTTGTAATATGATTAGCATTTTAATTGCTAATATACGTTATCTTCATAGAGCACGCACGGCCAACAGCACGACAGAGGACTCTGAGGTCCACGCCATGATGACTCGGCTGCTACCTCACATAGTTTATAATAAATACCGTCTCAGAATGACTGGCTATAGGAGCCATGCATCACCTGTGCAGATAGGCCAGTAAAGCGATGATGTGTGTGTCCTTGGCACCGGGGGCGGGGCGGGTGGGGGGGGGGGGAGGCGAGAAGGGCTCATAGCTTTTATCTCTGGCAAGCATCAGCAGAGAATAGCCATCACAAGGTCAGCCTTGAAGGTGAAACATCAGTGGAATACTCCGCTATCATAATTCACTTACTTGACATATTGGAGGAAGCAACAAAGCCTTTGTATAATTGATTAAATCCGTTTTTTTCCCGGTGATATTTGCAGGGTGCATTTGAAAAGTCTCATTTCGGGGTAGGTGTTGCAGCAACACAGCGAGAAAGCGCGTCGACACAAAGTCTTAATTGGTATTCGCCCCGCCGTGGTGGTGTATTACCAGTATTTTGGGTGTTTTGTGCATGAATATTCACAGTATGTGTTTTGAATGGGACTTGAAAATCCAATCTATTGGGTTTCTTGTCAGAGACCAGATGCCTTTTGACTTGAGGTGAAACATTTCAAAGTTCTTTTTATTCTATCGGGGGGGGGGGGGGGGTCTAAAACTATTTAA